>PVKS010001482.1:0-140779 GCA_004027875.1 Aplodontia rufa
TCTCTCTCTCTCTTTTTTTAAAGTGGAGTTTTTCATAAAAATGAAAGTGTATCATTCATTTATAAAAATGTTTTATCCATTTGTAAGTGTGGACTGTGCCCATCACTGCATGGAAGTGGACAGAATGTGGGGAGGAATTTTGGCCCATACTCCCCTGTTCTTAGGGAGTTAAATCATATCTTGGTAGGAAATGATGCTTTTTGTAGTGCCTGATACGTTACAACTACTTGAATGGAAGGTGATAGGAGTCTGGTAAGGTCATGAGAATCATCTGACTTTGTGCTCTTGATGACTATAATTAACCGTAATGAATATTTAAAATTTAAATGACCTCCAGATGCTTGAAAACAGACTTTCCCTTTAGATAGAAATCCTTTTGCATTTAAAACTCATATTCCTGTTGATACAGCTACCAATGAGGACATAATGCCTTGTTGCTTCATTCAACTGGAAGCAGTGATAGGAATCTTAAAGACCAGTGTAATAGCAGGAAATCGCTTTTGAGGAAATAGACAAGATGCAGGTTCTTTTTCTTACCAAATCAACTCTTCGGCCCCATCTGAATTGCTCAATAACTAAGTCTAGTTCTAAATTGGATCTGTTCAAATCCACTCATGGTAACAATAACTCAGTAGACACATTTTGGAGTAGCTGACATGGGCAGCTTTTCCTCATCTTATTTGGGGGAGATCTGTCTTATCCCAGGAATCATGACCCAGGCCTAACCTCAACACCATTCCTGTGGCCACAGAGATTGTTAATGGATGGTACTCTGATTAGTAGCATCAAATCAGGATCTGGTATGGGACTTAAACCATAACATTTTAAGTTCTGGAATTTTGATAAAAATAGTGAAAAATGCTATACTTTCCACCAGGATCCCAAGCTTTTTACACCCTAGCCTGGAGCGGCCTGCCTGTGTGTTCCTGCACTTTTTTTCATCAATTCGTTTCTGCACATCTCTTTTAATAAGTCAGGGTGCATCTTCCATCAGTGGCATATTAACATGACCATTGTTTGATAGGCAGCTTTTTTTCAATTAGTGATATGTAAAATGATGGTGGATCTTAAAACCAAAATGTGTTTACAGTTGGTAAAATGTTATTCTGATTTTTCCTTTCTTAAATATTTTCAAGGGTCTATGTAAACCTGGTTTTTCTGTAATCCTTTTTACCCCTCTGAAGTCTTTATTGCTGGACCTTAGGTGTGAGCAAGGTTAGGATGAAGTGTCTTCTGCAGCATATTTGCATACAAATTACACTCCTGGAAGATGAAAATGAGAGGCAATATAGGATAGTGGCTGGGAGTGTGAAACATAAGTCTGGTCCATTTTCAGGATGTAATCTTAAGGTTCACAAAGAAAGGAAGCCATCTTAGTTCAGTAACCACGTGGTCAGCGTTTTTAAACTCCTTATCAAATATCCCTTTACACCCATGGCTCTTTGCTGTACCTACCTTGATTTTATGTTAGCCAATCATGCAGATTGTACCCCTGAGCTCTTCCAATCAGAGTGAAGAAGGGTAGGACTGTGTCAGGTTGGAGATATAAGCAGGTGGGCTGACTGCTCAAGTGTGCTTGCTCATCACATCCCCTTTGTGGGTGCACCCTTCTGCAGAAGTAAAGTTTGTCTTGCTTACTTTTGGGCACATGTTTGGTTTTATTACGACACCACATAATGGAACGCATTATGATTTGAAGCCTGACCTGTAGCTGGGCATTCCTGGGCAAGCTACGTAACCCCTCTCCTTCAGTTTCCTCATTTATAAAATGAAGATAATAGTTCGTATCTTTGTGAGCATTAAATAAGTTTGTATATGTAAAGTACCTAGAGCTGGGCCTGGTACAGTCAAGACTGCCTCTCAGGGCCAGCCTTCCGTAGGGGTAGGTAAAATCACTGGAGATATGGGGATTACTACCAAGACCCCTATGACAGCTCTGGAAGTCTTTGCAAGTTGTTGACTTTGAAATCAAAATTCTCTTCCTTCAGGTTTATTCACTGAACATTTCTGTGGCTCCCACCCTATACACAGTCAAACATGAGCTGAGCTGTATTTTAGCTTATGTCTGGGAAAAGATAGATTTTCAGGCCCCTCACGATCACTTCTGCCCCACAGGTTAGGAAGCAGAGGCTGAAGTATTTGAGCCCAAATAGGCTCCTAAAACGCAGGTAACCACAGGAATAGCGCCTTTAGCTGTTACCTGCCCTAACACCTTCCTATGAAGTCTGTCGACTTGCTTGAGTAGATGGCAGAGACATAGACTTCAGAGAGGGAGATTGTTTCCTTAGGAAGGAGAAAGGGGTAAATTGAGGTCACTTACCCAGCCCAACAGGTTATGTACAGCAAAGTGTGTGTGGGGGGGGCTTCCAGTTGTATAGTAGTCTTGGCCTCCAGAGATGGAGTTTGGGCTTATGCCAGGAGACAGTGGGCCAACTCCAGATGGTCATTTTGTAGGTGAAATAGTCTTGGACTCCTTTGGAGAATGTCTGCCAACTTGCTGGGCAGGTTATGGTTTTCAGCTCTTTATCTATAAAGCAAAGTGCCTGCTTTGTGTTCCCTAATTCACAAGAGTTTTCTGAGCAATAGATTCCCTACAGTGTGAGGGGTTAAGAGCAGCAGCACAATGAAAAAAAAAAAAAAAACCCTGGGGTTTGCTTTGGAAGTTGTGGTTTGGCCCAGGTTCTGACCAGGAATGGGCAAAGTCACAGGCTGCAGAAACCTCCAGCTTGCTTATCGTGAAGACAGGTAGTCTCAGGCGTCGGGTCAGAAATAAAAGAAGACTGGACCTGTGAGCTGGATCAGATGTTCCCTGACTCGTTTTGTTCCCACGTCACAGGATTGTTTACCAATTAAAATAAACAACAAAAAGAACAACAACCAAAACCCTTTACTGTTAAGTAAAACTGCAAAATGTCGACAGCAAAACGATTTGCCCTGTAGAAAGACATCCTAAAGCACTATCTGCAGAGCCACCGAACAACTGTTCTTTGGAAGGGAGGGGATGTAAGCTTTATTGTCCTGTAGAATATTAGCTGGTGTTGATCTAACTGAGCTCTCATTCCAGTACCTTTCTTTCATTGGACATTGTATGTGTGTGTCATTTACTCTGCTCTATCCTCCTTTGAACTAGATTTGCCTTCCTCATTTTCTCAATAATGAGTTACATAAACCTTTGATTCCTTTTATATTTGTATGAGAATCCTGTGTTTAATGATCTGGAAATAGTACTTTTGACATTGCAATCTTGCTTTTTGTTCTTTCTATGTTGCACTTTCGATATTGTTATCTGTTGTTTTGCAACCTTTTAGTACAGTAAAATCTACATTTATTCACACCAACAGGTAACAACAGCCAGGTAATGCCTGTTTCCCTAATAGAAGAAGCAGACCTCCCAGTTGCCACTTGGTTGTCACCTGCAACATGATGTAACTACCCTGTGGAAAGCTGTTTTGTTATATTGAGATTGCATTTTAAGTTTAGTTTGTTTTGGAAAAAAGCTTTCAAGATTTACAATTTTAGTTACTGTATAACATTAAGGTTTCTCACCAGATTGAGATTTTCAAGTGGAATTTTATAATTAAGGGAAGTGGGAGACTAATGGAAGAATTTCCCCTCTAACTAGAAAATCTGTATCAAGTAATTTTGCCCACAAACAATGTAGTTGAGAATTGTTCAAGAAAAACTGAAAGAAAAGGCAGACAACACAATGGAAAAGTTTTTTGCAAGACTTAAGTGGGCAAAAAGTGGTGATACTTCTATGAAGACGAGCAGCAAGTTAAAATATATCTCTGGAGAAGTTTCTTAAGGCAAATTTCTGCCAAGACTAGAAACATTTAGAAAAAGACATGAAATTTCTTCAAGTAAAGAGGAATACGTTTGCAGCCCATATTTAAGTCAGCAATAAAAATCAGAAGTAGAAAATATCTATGTGCCTTCATCTGGTATTTCTTTAAATCTGTTTTCTGGTAGCTTCCTCTGTATATTCAGCTTATTCAGTCAACTCTGTATCTGCCAACTTAACCAACCCAGGATTCAAAAATAGGTGTTTATACTGAACACGGCAGAGCTTTTCATGCCATTTTCCCTGAACAGTACCATGTAATAATTCTTTACATGGCATTTACCTTAAAGGTATTATAAGGGAGGTGATCAGAGTATAAGGGAGGATGTGCTTTGCTATATGCAAATACGACATCATTTTCTATAAGGAATTCGGGCATCTGGATTTTGTCATGGTATCCCCAGTGGGTCCTGGAGACTGGGGTGGATGGATGGATTTCACCTTCCCATGGCCTCTTTGATAGTACGGACATGGGCTCGCGCACGGACATGGGCTCGCGCTTCGTTCTGTCTCTTGCCTTTGCCTGGGTTTGCCCTCCATCTGGCCAGCGGTGCCGAGTGAACTAAGGGCGGACGCGATGCTCAGTTCAGGCCAGGAGCCTCCACTGATGTACACCGAGGGAGGCACCTACCACTTTTCAACCTGGGCTGCAAGAGTGGGGAGATTTTCTGACTTTTCCCTAGAAACAGATAATACATTGTGGTTTGAATCTATTGTACTACAAATACTACATGCGAATAAAGCGAGAGCCTGATAAAAAGCTTACAGAGTCTGGCCTAGGAATCAAAGGATTATTATATATAGTAACATCTGTTCTACTCCCCACCCAGCCAATAAGCCAGTGGTGACCAAAGTGGAGATATTTAATCTTTCTGGGTCTTTACCTTGTCCTCTATAAGAAGGGGAGCTTGGAAAACCTCAGGTGGTTTTTCAGGTAGGAGCCGTGACACCCCAGGGTACCTCCAGGTGCATCAAGAGCGGCAGAGGGGAAGGAGGTAGAGCAGAGCAGGTGGGTCTCTTAATCCATCATCTGGGTTCCAACCAGAGTAGCCCCAGTTACACCTGTTTACTGTGTTCAGATTTTCTTACTGTGTGTAAGACTTCCTTTTGTAACAGGGTCCTGCTATTAAAACAACAAACAAAAGTAAGGAAACCACTGATCACTGTCTCCTCCAGTGTTGCTGCTAGATGACACAACTCCTGATTGCCTGATTGCAGTGACCTGCATCCTATACTTGGTCTTTTTCCTTTCTGCAGGCAGTGCTGGAAAGGAAACGTTATGCTGGAGGCAGATTTTCCATGATGCCAACCAGATCTAAACAATACAGCCCCTCCTTTGCTGAGCACTCCAAACCAAAGCCCACTTCCTAATTTTGTGTATAAAGAATGATCCTAAATTGTACAAAACTTCAGCCCCACAAACTGGATTTTCCCAGCATTAACTCAGTACTTCTTAATATGCTGACTCCTCTGCAGATCTGTCTATTGATCTGAAAGTGCTTCTTAGCAGTGACCCAGGAGGCTGAGGCAGGAGGGTCACAAGTTTGAGGCCAGCTTCAGCAACTTAGCGAGACTCTGGCTCTAGAAATGTAGTTTAGGGGTAAAGGTACTGGGTTCAATACCCAGTACCAAAAAAAAAAAAAAAAAAAGACTCCAAAAATGCATCATGAAACAATGCAATTCCACTCCAGCTGTTTGGAGTGGAAGCTCAGCCTTACTATTTGATGATGAAACCAATGTTGTGCTTGCTAATGCAGACAGATAGAAAATGTCTATTATTACCATCGTCCTCTCCAACACTTTCATCAAATTGACATAACAGTCCAAGAATGCATGCTGTGGAGGTGAACTGCGTGGTTTGAAACTGCTTTATCCCATCCTACTTAGGTGACACCAGGCACACTAACCAGCCTCTTCAAGCCAAGCCATTTTCTCATCTATTTGAATCCTAATTCCCCATAAAGCTGGGAAAGTGAAACAAAATACTGTCACATAATGAATTTAACACAGTGACAAAGGCACATTGAAAATGCTCGTAAGTTAGTCTTATTTGTTAGCTTTGTTGGATGGTTAGTTAAGGCAGAAACTACTTTCTCAAAACCTCAGAAACAACCTTGAGTTTTAGCTGGGTGGCCATGTATCCAGCTAACAGACATTTTCAACTTCAGAAAAGATTTTTTTGCTCCGGAGATATAAGAGGAAGTATTGTACTTTGTAGGAAGTCCGGCTAAAGGAGAGTGAGTGCCCTTCTGCATCCTCCTTTAAACTTGGATGTGATGGCTGGAAGCCCAGCAGCTATATTGAATCCTGTGGACAAAGTTTGTATTCTAAGGGTGAAAGTGATAGGCAGAAGGGAGCTGGGTCCATGGAAATGCTATTCCAGCTCTGGATCTGGACTGCCTAGCTTTCAAATTCTTTTAGATAGTGGTTCGTAAATCACCTGAAGGGCTTGTTAAAACAGAGTGTTTACTGCCAAAGTTTCTGATTCAGTAGGTCTGGTTTGCAGCCAAAAAGTTTATATTTCTATTAAGTTCCCAGAAGATGTGGATAGTGCTGGTCCAATAACCATATTTTAGAAGTTGAGGTTTTATGTGTTAGAGAAATCAGCTTCTGTTTTATTTCGGTCACTACTGTTGTGTGATATTCTGTTATTAAAAGATGAATTTATGCATTGTTTAAATTTTGTAACTTACTCTCCCTGTTCTGGTAAGCAGTAAAAAGCAGCAAACTGGTTAAATGGTACTCCAAGTGAAGCAGAAAGCCTGGGTGAATTGCATGTTGAATTGCTGGCCTCTGCACCATTGGTTCATCAGGTGAGTGCTGAGCACCTATGTGGTAGGCATTTACAAAGACAACTCATCTGGACTGCAAGCGGCAAGTAAACCAATGATTTCCCATCATTCAGTGAGTTTAGAAATAGAGAAGGAGAGGTACAGCAACATGGGACTGAGGTCCGTAGAGACCACCAAATGCAATGTCAACCTTCCCTGCACATTGGAATCACCTGAAGAGCTCTGAAATACTTCTGCCTGGACATTACCTCCCGAGATTTTTATTTAAATGATCTTGGGTAGGGCCTGGGTACAGGAGTGTTAAAAATTCCCTTGGTGAATCTAATATGCATCCAAGGTTGAAAACCACTGATCTAGCCAATTCAGAGGTGAGGTAACTGCCCCAAAGTGACTGGCATGGAGCGTCAGTGGAGGTCTGCTGCCCAGTGGCACACACTCCAGGTGCCCAGCTGGCCTTCAACCTGCCGAGGCTGGGTGTGTGGGTCATTCTCCCTCGCCCGTGATTATCAGTGACAGGACGTGTGGTGCTGTGAGCCTGCGTCTGCTCTCAGCCCAGCAACAACTCGCTGCAGCTCTTCACTTTCCCTAACAAGATTCTCCTTGGTGACAGTGAAACAGATCATCTTAATTAGCATTAAATAATAAATTTGAACGGCATTGCAGTAATTCCAAAATCTCCCTTAGCTGCCCTACATAACATCATGCAGGAGGTACTCTACTGGGATTTAGTGTGTGGGTACACACACACACACACACACACACACACAGCTAGAACACAAAAGAAAAGGCTCCCTATGTGGGATTATTTCCTGGACTTTTCTTTGAACATACAGTGAGGTAAGAATTGCATTCACAACTGCAGGGACTTAGTGTCATCTGGTGCCCCTGCTCCTTGCCTGTGCACATATCCTCTGATTCACTTGTCCCTGCTGGTACAGGAAGTGTTCTTTCTCCTGAGGAGCTCCATCCATTCAGAAATTCATTTCTTATGCTCAGCTGACAAGGACCCTGTACCTTCCACCCTTGTTCCCAATTCTCTGAGAATTCATTCTCTGCCCTCCTGTGCCAAGAGAACAGGGCAGCATCTCTGGGGGTACCAGACAGGATTTGAATAGTGTTGTGTTTGGGATGAATGCTGCTGCTGTTGGGCCTCTTTCTAAAGGGACTAGGAAAACATTGTCTCTGTGGCCCCGATAGCTCTTGCAAATAGATTTCCTTCTCCTGAAATTTCTGTGGAATTGGCAGTGGATATTTTTTATTCATTTTTCTCTGAAAGAAAACAAAAAAAGGGGCGGGGGGGATTCTTGACCACTTTTAAGCCACCAGGCCATGAGCATACTCATCTAATTGTGGTTGTCAGCATCTCCCAGGCCATGTTCTGATTTAAGCAGGGGTGCTGCCTTCTCTTCCCAGTTGGCTAAGCCTTCCTGTGGACTCATGGTTCCATCACTAGGCCTTGGTTAATGATGGATTCCATGGTAACATTGATCAGTGACATGAAACTGCATGAGCCCAGGACTCTGGGATTTCCATTTCCGTGTATCTTCTGAGCATAAATTTCATAAAGTGAGACAATGAAGGAGACAAATCTGATAGCTTTGTTACCAGTTTTAGGTCAGAGACCTGACCCCAACAAACCACATCTGGTCACTCATTCCAAAAAACAAACAGAAAAGGTAAATGGTGAAAAACAGGAAAAGAACTTTAACCAGCACCACCCTCTGGGAAGACAAAGTGACAACCAGCATCTCAGCCCCAACTTCAGGGTGTTGGCTGGAGTTTGAGTTTTAAACAGAGGAAGAACTGGAGCAGGGGGTGAAAGCTATGCATAATAAGCAGTCTTGGCCAAACTGCCTTTCCGGGTGATCATTATTTCTGCTCTGGTTCTACAGGGTAGCTCCAGAGAAGTGAGTGTTCCTTGAGGGGACAGTTTCCTCTTGCTGCTCAGGAAATTATCAGATCGTGAACCCGGAAGGGGGAAATTCAGTTCCCATGAAATGACTGCTCCTGCTTTGGGGCACAGTTTCATCATGGGGTGATTTTCAGGAAGGTTTAGGACAGCAACTGAAGGCACCACTCCAGGGTCTGAAACAGGATGCTGGAAATGTCGAGTGAAATGTCTCTGCAAATCTCTTAGTCTTGAAGTGGGACGAGATAGGTTATGTAAATTTAGGGCTAATAAACCTTGTATTATTAGTTTGCAGATGAATATTCCTTAAATGATTAACATGCCTAGTGCAAAGCTGAGCAGGGATATGACCCAGAGCTTAAAGTAATAAAGGAAATAGTTACAAGACGAAGGCAGAGATGTCAAGCTGTACCCTGCTCTCGGTCGCCCATTGAGCATCGGCAGGTCTAAATGAAAAACCATTGCTTTTAGCAAAAGCAGCCTGAGTCCTTGTTATAGCTTCTCTATAGGCCAAGATGTAAGCATTAATTTTATATAGTTCTCGGCTTTAAAAAATAATAATTTTGAGGCTGGAGTGGTGGCTCAGCGGTTACAGCGCTTGCCCAGCATGCACAAGTGCACGGGTTCAAACCCCAGCACCCACGTACACAACTAAGTGTCAGAGCAACGAAAGCCATGTGAAAAACTCAGTAAAAATTGATTCTCTCTCGCACTGTCCTTTCTTTAAAAAAAATATTAATAATTTTGTAGCCAAACTCAAAGTTCGAATGTTTTCTCTCACATCCAGAAGGTAGATTAAAATAAAGGAAAGGGGGAAGCAAAGATAAGAACCCATCAAATACAAATTATAGATGAGCGAAAGGAAGTGTAGCAGAGTAGAGGAAGAATAGGAGAGGGGAGGGAGGATGGAAGGAAAAAAGGGAATCGTGAACTGAAAACAATATTCATGCATGCATGAGCTTGTCGGGATGAACCCAACTGCTGTGTATAAATACAAAGCTCTAAAACACAAAAGTACTAATTCAGAGTTACAGGGATCTTTAGAGGTACTGTACAGTCGCAACCCATGTTTCTTTAAGTTGGGTTGTGTTTTGACACCAACTGGTGTACCACCAAACAAATTTGATGCCAATCACCCAGTTAGTGTCAGACTCCACAGGGTAAAGGTCACAATTACCAACAAGACGGCCCTGACTTGAGATGCCAGCAACACTTTTGGCTACAAATTCAGTGATTCCTGCAACTTGAGGTTTGGTAATTCACTAAAATGACTCATGAAACTATAAAACTGCAATTGTGACTATGGGGTTTTCTTAAGGATACAAATCAGAAACTGTTAAAGGCGATTCCATATGCCAGAGTTGGGAACTTCTGACCGAGTGGCAAGAGAAATGAAACCAAGCCAAAAAGCATGAATACCCATGCAAAGCTCTAATTGGGGGGTTTACATCAAGGAGAAGGGTGACAATACTAAGGGAAAGAGAGATGAGGTTGTTCTCTATATAAGGGAAGGGACAAGCCTTTCATCAGGTTGCTGAGATGGCTTGGGTCTGATTGATCCTTATCTCAGTTCTGGTTTTGTCAGGTGGCTCTGGCTGTGGAATAGTCCTGATGGCTTGAAGGGGCAATCTCCACTTTTCTTTTGCAGGGTTTTTATAGGACTGTGATCCTGGAAGTGGTGCAGTTTGGTTACCATGAGATGTCTATGCCTGCTCAGACCGGTAGTCTCCTGGGGTGAATTGCCTGGGAGGCTCCACTGTTCCTAGCAATGACTGACTTCTAGGAGTCGCTCCAGGATATCTGGTGCAGGATGCTGTAAACACTGATTGTCCCTGCGAATTCTGAAAATTCCTTAGTTACTCTTATCTTGGTGTCTGAGTCTTAAAGGGGGACAAAATAGGTTACATACATTTAGGGCTAATAAGGCAGAAACAGTGCTGCCTGGCTACAACCCCAGGGACAAAGGGGGCTGAGGTAGGAGTTTTACAAGTTTGGGGCCAGACTCAACAACTTAGCAAGAACTTAACTCAAAATCAAAAATAAATAAATAAAATTAAAAGGACTGGGGATTGTAGCTCAGAGGCAAAACTCCCCTTACCCAGTACCAAAAACAAAATATTAATCCCCAGTAACAGAAGAAGAAAAAAAAAAACCCTGGGGCTAGTAAAACTCATATTAACAATTTTTAAGAAACATGATTAGCATGTCTATATGGTAGGTTGAGCAGAAATCTGACCCAAAGTCTGCAAAGGGGACGGATGCAGAAGAAGGCAGAGGCATCAAGCCTTTCTCCTTCACTTACCCATCAGGCACCAGCAGGCCCAAGAGAAGTCAGTGCTTTTCAGCAAAGACACCCTCTCTATGTCCCTGTTAAAACTGGGGGCTTGGGCTCATCCAGTTTTGTGGTACTTTTAATGGTTAATAGGTCATGAGTTAAGGTCTTGAGAATTCATCAACGGCTTGTCCCTGTGGTCCCTGACTACCACAAAGGGAAACACCTAGAGCAAGGCCTGAGAGAGTCCCAAACATGGGCTTCAATACCACGCTGTCAAGGTGCGATACTCTCTGGCACATAGGTTCACCAACCAGCAAGTTCCACTCAGCTCAACATGAAGAGTTCTGGGGCTGGAGTGGTGGCTGAGTGGTTACGGTGCTTGCCTGGCATGTGCAAGGATGCAAGTTCGAGTCCCACCACCATGTACACAACAAGATGTCAGAGCAAAGAAAGCCACATGAAAAACTAAATAAAATTGATTATCTCTCTCTTATACACACACACACTTTCTTTCTTAAAGAATAAAACATGAAGAGTTCTTATGGGGATTTCATTATATAGGCAGGACTGATGGGATCATTGGCCATTTGAGAGAACTCTGTCTCTAGCCCTCTACCTTCTCGGAAGTAAGGCTTAAAGTCCTATCCCTCTCTGTCTTCATGTCAGAGGCCTTTCTGGTGACCAACTGTCATCCTGAGTCACCTTATTTTTTCCCATAAATTTGGATGTGATCCAAGTGGCTTGTGAATAACAAAGACCCTTCTATTAATTGGAAAATTCCAAGTGTTTAGAGTCTCTTTCCTAGGAACTGTGTACAAAGGCTAGCCAAATTTTTTATTAATGAGATCTTTCAATTAAATGTACTTTTGGGGGACTGGGAGGAGAGAGTGAAGTGCTGTCAACAATGTACCTCCTGTAATACTCGGTCAGTTTCTGCCCCGAAGTGAATGTGAAATAGGAGACTGGGCCCATTTGATGCTTTACTTTGTCTCTACATAACCCACACAGTAATTTGCATTATTAAATATATTATACATTTATACAGAGATATCACATGCTCCAAACTGCGAGTCGTGTACCATACGTCATAGGTAGTTTTAAGCCAATTTTGACCATAAGTGATTGTTGTCTTACTCTTTGACTTTGGAGCCTAACTTCCATGTAAAATAACTCTTTCACTGTGTAATATCCCAAGCCAATTCTCCGAACATTCCAGAAGTTTTGACATACAAATCATGTTTGAACATTTTTGGTGACAGGGAGTTCCCTGATTTAAGAGTCAATTCGGGGGTTCTCAAAATGGTGTTCATCCCACTGTCACTGACTCCCAGAAGCTCCTGATTTTCACCTCACTCTACAGGATAGCAACCGGAATCCCACGGTAGGACATAGCACCCAGTGTGGGGCAATATTATCCCCCACTAACTCTAACTCCAAAGGAATAACGCGGTCCGTTAACGAACATAAAGAGATCTTAGGGGAGCCCGCAGCACTCTGCCCCACACCTGGGGGGAGGGGAGCTGCTCCGGAGGGCAGAAGCAGCGAGGGAGCGAGTTTCCTAACCACGCACCCTAACCCGGCCGGGAACTCCCTGATCTGACTGCTCGTAATTTACCTATCTTGCATAAAGCGCTGGGAGTTAATTGTTCACATTATCGAACTTGTAGCTGTTTGTGCAGTGGAGCACCACTGTGATGTTTCCCTGAGGGCGGGGTGGGTCGCCCAGCAGCATTATGGGGCCTCAGTCCCCCCACCAACTGGCCATCTGCCCTGGGGGCTGTAGGGAATGCGATTCATGGCTCCAGCTCGCAAACCTCTCTGTTGGCGACCTTCTGCCCTTTGGAACACCCTGCTTCCCACCCAAATAGGAGGAGCCTGTGAACAGGTCTTGCTCCAGCAGGGAGCATCCCTCTATAGGGGATCCTCTGCTTCAGCCTCTGCTTGAAATCTGCCTCAGGAAGCTTTGAATATATGGGGCAGCACGGGCTTCCCCTTAGCATCTGAGCTCCTTGCATAGCCAAGGCTGCATAGGCCTGGGCCTCTCTAGTAGGGCGCCTCCTAGTGCTTGCAACGGAGAATCACATAAGCACTGGCACGATCTGGACCATCTTCTGAGGATTTCACTCAACCCCACAGAGCAGCTCTTGGGACTCCTGAAGATCACAAGACACACAGAGTGGGTCACCAGTGATCTTGAAGAAGCGAGTCTCAGGTTAGCCACTTTCCTTGGATCACTCAGAGACCCACACGTCTACAATAGGATCAACTCGATTGTCTATAACTTCTGAGCCCCAGGTCCAAGAAATATCTAGAGTGTGGATTGGCAGAAAGCAACCATCTCAGGATTACAACCCAGGGAGAGCTGAATACCCCTTTGAAACAGAAAATTTTGAGGAGATCCTCTAAGAAAAACCAGGCCACTGGACTCAACCAAACTGCTTCTCCCCCAACAAGCTCAACTCCGAAGAATTCCCAGCTTGATGTCAGATTTGAACGCACCACCCCATGATACATACTTGCTGACATAAGGGCCATAAAATCTCAGAACTGTACCAACTAGTTTTCTGGGTTTTTTTTTCTTTTTCATTTCATTTTTTTTCTTTTATTATTATTTAAAAAAATTTTTTAAACAGGAATCTGGCTGGAATATAATATTTTAAAATTTTTAACATTACTGTGGGTTTTTGGGTTTTTTTTCTTTTTCCTCTGCTCCTTTTTTGCCTTATGAATAATACTGAATTTTGGTGTTGGTGGATGTAAATACTTACCTGTGAGTATGTATTGGTGATTGGGTCTTATTTCTTTAGGTCTTATTGAACCCTACTGCTAACCTCTTCCTCCACTGTACTCTGGAAATCCCTAAATATAAGCATCTTTTTCTCATTCTCAGCCCAAATCTTTACCCTACCCGCACCCCAGTCCTATGTTTTCCTTAGTCCTAATAGAATAACCTACTCCCCGCTAATCCCTAGTTCCCCTATACTCTATAACAGGTGTGATTTTATGCCCCCCAATTCACTTCCTTGACTTCCTAGTCATTCCTTCTCCCCAATTTCAGAGAGACCCTAATACCTGAAGAAATTGACACGCCTCAAAACAGGTAATTGCTTGGTATCATACTACACAGTGAGAGTTCTCTCAAAGAAAGCTGCTACTATTGGTGCTAATCATCAGCTCATCTGTTTTAGTTGAAATGGACTAGTATTTGCACCTATAGCCTCTCAAATTCTCACAGAACCGTCTGGCATCTTTAGGTCTATATTGACCAAATAGCTCCTCTTCACAACGAAGCAGAGTCGTAAGAAGCTCCAATTACTCCAACAAGAGTAACAAGGCTGAAATGAAAGACAAGCTCTCTGACTCAGAAAATGAGGAAAAGGGGAAATAACTCTCTTCCTCAACCCCAGAGCTCTCCACCCAAGGATCCCATAGCTGGGGCCCTAGATGAAAACCAAAGACATTGTATCAGCATTATGATTAACAATGCAATCAAAGAGTTGGGAGAGGAAATAAGGAAAGAGATCAAAGAGCAATTTCAAGAGATGAGAGACAAATTCTACAGAGAAATTAAGGATCAATTCCAGGAGATGAAAGATGAGCTGTACAAGGATATTGACATTCTGAAAAGAGATGTAGCAGAGCTATCAGGATTGAAAAACATGGTTAACCAATTCAAATCTTCACTGGAAGACACCAACACCAGAGTAAACTCCACTGAAAATAGAACTTCAGCACTTGAAGAATGAGTATCGGACATGAGGATCACCTAAACAACGTAGAAATCAAAGAAGAAAAATAAGATAAACAGCTTATTTTACATAATCAGAACTTCCAAGTAATATTTGATGAGAAGAAGGGCAAATCATTGGCCCTTAAATAAATAAATAAAAATAAAACAAAAATCAAGTTTGAAAAGATCAAAAAAACTTAATGCCATAAAGTTAAAACATATATAAATCTCAGTCTAGGAGATTTCAAAGTGGTAAGCAGCTCAGTGCTCAACAGTTATAACACAGCTAATAAAGTGTAACTGGTAAGTATGTTGTTCCTTATCATGATTGGCTACATTTTTATGACTTTGATATTCTATTAGTTATATCAGCAAAGAAAATTGATCCCTGTTATGATTTGGATGAAAGGTGTCCCCCAAAAGCTCATGTGTGACAATGCATAGGCTAAGGTGAAATGATTGGCTTATAAGAGCCTTGAGCCAATTGGTGAGTTAATGCCCTGATTAACCTGGTAGGTTGTATATGGGGAGGAGGGTCATTGGGTGCGTGCCTTTGGGATACATATCTTGTGTCTAGTGTAGTCTCTCTGTCTCTCTCTCTGCTCACTGGAGCCACGACTTCTGCCTCACCTCCAGCCCTGAGGGATGGAGCCAGCCTTCCATGGACTGACATTTCTGAAACCATGAGCCCCTAAATAAACCTTTCCTCCTAAAAATTGTTCTTGTCAGGTCTTTTAGTCACAGCAACAAAAAAGCTTACTAAAACAATCTCCTTTCCAGATATAACATGAGTATTGATTTATCTAGTATGAAAAACTTATCTACCTTATATAGTGGTACCACAGAGGACCTAGAGTTTCCACTGGATCAATGTGTGGTTTCAGGAAGTTCCTGACAGTATCATTGTCATTTTCTATTTATGATTCCATTTAGGGTCTCCATTATCTGAGTCAAGCCAAAGGGTCTGGATATGGTGTTTGAGGCCATACTGAAGATAGGTCCTGTACCCTGAAGGTTATATTTGCATAGAGAAAAGTTACCAGTAATATTTACAGTAATCATAAGCCATCCTTGGCTTCCAGTACTTATTTTCAATGCCAAGTCAGCTGGCTGTAAGCATTAGTTGAATGACTTACTTTGCCAAGGGAAAGATGCCATACCTCTTTATAAAGCCATTGTCCTGAATTGATCACTGAAGTGTGTGTAGGAGCTGGTTCTAAAATTAATTGTGATTCTTCCCAAGCATTTAGATAACTTTATAACTACTAATTATTTTGGTTAGCGAGGGAGACCATGTATTGGATAGTAGACTGTAGTGCCTGTTCAATTTGTGTAGTGAAAGTTCCTAACAGAAGTAAAGAGTTCAAACATTTCATGTTACTTTGCAAAGTAAAAGAATCATAATCACTATACTAGAAGTCAGAAAAAGTTCTAGGAAGATGAAAAGGTGTCTAATGGGGTTGTTATGTGCTATGGAGCAAAAAAAAAAAATTCCACATCATGTTGTCCTCTTATGCTGGGGATAATGCTCCCTTGGATAGCTTTAGTTTGAAGACAGTGGTGATTTGACAAATCTGAGTCTTGGGGAGCTCTTCAGTTTATAGGTATGGACCTACAGTTTGATACTCTGTAATTTAACTGCTAATAAGATCCTTTTCAACGAGGCTTAAGTACAGTTTTTCACTGATGTCTTTTCCAAAATACTCAGTCACTGGGTTCTGGGTGGTACCAAAATTCTTATCAGGCAGAGGGTCTCATAAAGCTTCTCTCACTTGTTATAAATAGATGTTGGAATATTGAATTTGTATTTCACAATATTGGGTCATTCAGAGTTTATAAGAAGTGGATGAACAAGCAGTTCTATGTTTAAGGTCATGGGTCCCTTCAGTAAAAATTTTGTAAGGAGTCAATTTATGTCTTCCCAAAGGTGCAGATTATGTGAGATAACGCAACATTTAGGCCAAGAAAATCCTTGGGTTTCAGTTAGTTTTGACAGCTTTAATTTTTGAATGCTTTACATACCTTCAGCCTTTCCTGAAAATTGAGGGTGATAGACACAATGATAGCATCATAGGGTTTGAATAACCTTGTTTAATTATTTTGTAATTTTTCTAATAACATGAGCTCCTCTACCACTGGAAATTTTCTTTAGGGGTCCCTAAAGTGGAAAAATGTCTGCTAATAATTTTTACCAGTGAAGTTTAGTTACAGAGAATAATGATTTTCATTGTGGCAAATTTGTATATGCATATAGCAAACTTGTAGAATATCCCTCCCTTCCCTTCCCTAATCTCCCTCCTACCCTGATCCCTTTCCTCTTTAATCTTCTCCCTCTATTTTCTTAGCAACTTTTCCCCCCTAGATTAAACAGAGGAGAAAAAATGAGATAGTTTCTGAGTCTGATTTATTTCACTTAATATTATGATCTCTACCTCCATTATAATATTTTTTTCACTATAGTAAGTGCATCAACCTTTGACTAGGGAAAAACTCCTCCTATCTGTTCAAAAGTACACATGTTACCATAAGCATATGTGGATAACCCATCTTGTTAGTCAGCTTTTTGTTCCTGTAACCAAAATACCTGGCAAGAACAATTTTGAGGAGGAAAAGTTTATTTGGACTCATGAACTCCATTGCATTGGGCCCAGAATGAGGCAGAACACTATGGTGGAAGGGTATGGTAGAGGAGTGCTGCTCTGTTCATGGTGGCCAGGAAGCAGAGAGGGAAAGGGAAGGAAAGGGAGGAACCAGGAGGACAAGATATACTCTCTAAGGGCACACCTCCATTGACCCACAGCCTCCAGCCATGTCCCATCTGCTTAGAGTTACCACTCAGTAGGTAGTCTTTTCAAGTCATTAACCCACCAAATGGATCAATCCACTGATTAGGTTACAACTCTCATATTCTGATCATTTCACATCTGAATATTCCTGTGTTAACACAGGGACTTTGCGGGGACATCACATATTCAAATCATATCACCCACAGAAATGAGCAATTGAATGAAATCCATATACAAATGTTCACATTGTCCTGTAAGAGGAAGAATTTTTCTGGGGGTCACTTAAATGGTTTTTTCCAGAATTATGGGTTTATCAAGTCAGGCGTTGATTTTATACCTATCCAGCCACCTTTGCAATTATCTAATATACACTTACCATTACTTTTTATTGCTTATGTCAATACCATGATGAGCTACTGAATTCAAGCCTTTCAGGAAAAGAAGCTTTAAGGACTCTGGAAGTACTAAGCAGCCATCTGAGTCCTACATGCATCTTAATCTTATAGTATATGTATATCTCTTATTATGCCAATATTGTTCCACTTCAGAATTATCCCATTGTTTACTAAACAAATTGTCCTAAGTTATCGATTTGGACCAGCTTTATGGAGTTCATGCATGTTATAGAGTTTTGGTATATTAGGTGCCTCTTCAGTTGCAGCCTTAGCGCAAATGTCAGTCATAGACTTTTCTTCATATTCTGATTCGTGGGTATGAGCTTCAAGTTTATGATAGCACTATGTTAAGGCAGTAATGATGCAGAAAGAAGAGAAGCAGCCTGAGGCCCATTTGTTTTTAATAGGTATGTCATTTGGTGTTGAAAATCTCCTGTTTCATGACCTAACAAGATCATAACAGATATGTACTTGCTATTTGTATAGATTCAGTCTTATCTGTTCTAGTTAAGATGCATTAATGAGGGTAAATAATTCTACAAGTTGGGCTGAATTAAACTGAGCAAGTAGTCTTCTTTCTTATAATTCATACTGGGTTGTGAAATCATATCCACATTGGCATTTTCCTTTAGAAATTTTAGTATAGGAACCATAAACACTTAGTACCAAGCTGCCTAGTCAATGGCATTTCTTGTTAATCTAGTCTAACAGTCAAATTTTGGGAAATCAATTTCAATTTGACACAATGTGACACAGTAATTTTATTGAGTAAACATAAGAGGTTAGTAGCATTGAGAGAATTATACTAATAATATATATAATAAATATAATAATATATATTTTAAAGAGATTAGAGCAGAAACTCTTAGGATATTAGTTTGCTAGCTGAAAAACACTGGATACCTTCAGTATTTAATACTTTTCTAGCATGAGAAAGCTATAAACATAAAACATTTCATTGAATGAGTTCTGGGAATGATTCTATATTTTTTGCAGCTAAAGCTGCAATTTTGATATGTTTTCTCTACTCTGTCCAATTATATAAAGGTCTATAATTTTCCTACATATTCTCAAATGATGATTCCTAAAGCCTGATTGTTTCCTTCATGGACAAACAATATGGAAGGTTTAGAGCGATTGAAAGTCCTGACATGGGAGGTGTTTTAGCCAGCTTTTTCATCACTATGACCAAAAGACCTGACAAGAAAAATTTTAGAGAAGGTAAAATTAATTTGGTGTTAATGGTTTCAGAGATCTTAGTCCACAGACACCTAACTCCATTACTTTAGGTATGAAGTAAGGCCAGATGTCATGAAAGAAGGCCACAGAGAAGAAAAGCAGCTCAGGACATGGAAATCAGGAAGCACAGAGAGCTCAGCTCACCAGGGACAAAACAAACCCGAAGGCACGTCGCCAGTTACCTATGAATTCAAGCCATACCCTACCTGCCTGTAATTACCACATATTTAATTCATATTTGAGTTAATCCACTGATAAGACTAATGCTCTCATAACCCAATAATTTTGCTTCTGAAAATTTTTGCATTGTCTAACCCATGAGCTTTTTGGGGACACCTCATATCTAAACCATAACACTTTACCCTGGTCTCCCTAAAACTCATGTACATCTCACAATGCAAAACACAGTCAGTTTCCAAGAGTCCCAACAGTCTTAAAAGTTCCGGGGCTGGAGCGGTGGCTCAGCGGTTATGGCGCTTGCCTCGCATGCGGGAGTACACGAGTTCAAACCCCAGCACCCACGTGTACAACAAAGTCTCAGAGCAACAAAGGCCACATGAAAAACTGAATAAAATTGATTCTCTCTTTCTCTCTCTCACTGTCCCCTCTTTCTTAAAAAAAAAAAAGTTCCAGCATTACCCAAAAGTACAAGTCCAAAATCTCAAATGAAACTCAAGGCAAACTCCTAGCTGTGAGAGTAAAGGTCACAAGTAAGTTATATATGTCTAATATTTAATTGCCAGAGTAAACATTTCCATTCCAAACAGGAGAAACAGAAGCATAGAAAGAAGGGATGGCACCAAAGCAAGACCAAAATTCAACTGGGCAAACATGTCCTGTACTCCCATGTCTGCTATCTGGGCATAAGGTGTGGTGATGTTCTCTCTAAAGGACTTGTGTAGCTCTGCTCCTAAGACCTTGCTGATTGCAGCCCACGTTGCCTCCATGTTAGGCTTGTTTATGCTTGATTCCTGCAGCTTTTCTTGGCAGATGTCACATATTACTGGCATCTCTTAATCTTGGGGGTCTCCATTGCAGCTTTGCCTTACTTCTCACACCATCAAACATTACCCTCTCAAGGGAGCCTGCATTGATTCTGACTCTGTTACACTTGGCCTGGCCTCCAAAGCCTTCCTTGAATTTTTGTTAGAAACTTCCTCGACCTCCTAACTCCAGCATCCTGCAGTCCTGCAGAACCAGCACCACATGGTTGTTGCCCAAGCCCGGAACCATCTTAAGCAGTAAACAAGCCTCATGTGACCTTGGCTGCAACAGACTCTGAGTGGGTGGTTAAGCATGGTGAGAAAACTTCCTAGGACCCCTGTGCAACAGGTTATTTCCAATGATCTCTTATCAAAGGAATTTTTATTTTTACACCCTTGTGCCTGACATGGGTGTGGTCTTGCCAACTCCTGAGATGACCTCAAACCATCTTTCCTGTTGTTTCTGGGCAAATACTCAGCATTTCATTAGTGACTCTAACCTCTTTAACAAGCACAACTTCGTTAGCCCTAGTTTCACTTGAACTTTTCTGGCCAAACCTGAAGTTTTTCAACTTTTTCTGCTTTACTTTCTGCTTGTGATTATCACAGTAAATTTAGCTGAGAAGCACCAGTAATATCCAAGCCACTGACTGAATCCTGTGCAGCCTTGAACTTTCCTCCACCAGATTAACTAGTCCATCCCCTTTAAATTCAGCCTCACCGGAAGTCTTGGGACATGGACAAAATGTGTACAACTTCTATGCCAGAACATAATATGAATGACCTCTAGTCCAATTTCCAAAAGAGTCCTCCTTTTCCTCTGAAACTCTTTACTATCAACATTTTGGTCATTTGAGCTCCCGCCAGAACTGCTTATTAAACTATACTTACAACACGGTAAAGCTTTTCCATCTTTCACCTCTAAATGTTTCAAAATCTCTCCCCCTCCACAAACCAGTTCCAAAGGTGTCAGAAACCACATGGCCAGGTTAGTCACAGCAATGACTCCACTTCTTAGTACCATAAATTTCTGTTTTAGTCAGTTTTTTCAGGTCTGTCACCAAAAGACCCGACAAGAACAATTTTAGAGGAGGAACGGTTATCTGGAACTCACAGTTTCAGACGTCTTAGTCCACAGATGGCTGACTCCATTGTTGTGGGCGCAGGTGGAGCAGAACATCACAGAGAAAGAGCCGGGAGGAGAAGAGTAGCTTAGAACTTGGCAATCAGGAAGCAAATCAAGAGCTCTGCTCACGAGGGACAAAATATAAACACCAAAGGCATACCTGTGGTGCTCTAGCTCCTCCAGCTACACCCTACCCACCTGTGGTTACCACCCAGTTAATCCATATTAGTGGATCAAACCATTGATTAGATTAAGGCTCTCATTTCCCTTCTGAAAATTCTTGCATTATCTAACACGTGAGCTTTTGAGGGAAACCTCATATCTAAACCATAACAAGGGGGCTGGAGCGGTGGCTCGGCGGTTACAGCGCTTGCCCGGCATGCGCAAGTACACGGGTACAAACCCCAGCACCACATACACAACTAAGTGTCAGAGCAATGAAAGCCATGTGAAAAGCTCAATAGAAGTTGACACTCTCTCTCTCTCTCTCTCTCTCTCTGTCCTCTCTTAAAAAAAAATAAAGCGTAACAGGATGATTTTATAAAAACAATTTTAAGTTTAGTAAAGGCTTTCTCGTGTTGTATTTCCCAAGGAAGAGGTTTCTGAGTGCAATTTTTAGTGAATTCAGAGTAGAGAGATCAATAAAGACAAATTGAGTATGAGGATGTACAATTTCTTTCAAGTTTGGGGATCTCTGAATTGCCTTATAGTCACTAGTTTAGAATAATATTACTCCTTCCTCAGACATAAAGATTCTTTCTGTGCATAAATCATGATCTCAGTAATGTAGTACTTCTAGTGAAAATTGATGTTTATCTCTGGAAGCTTTACAGTGCCTGAAAGCCAACCACTGCAATAATATATTGGATCAATTTTTGAGTCATCTTTTGATGAAAGGCAAAACAGCAAATCATGTACACATTGAGTCAGAATAGAATTTCTGGGAAATTGCAGAGTTTTAAAATCTTGATGTAAAATATGAAAAGTATCAGGAGCCTCACTAAGTGTCTGCATTGCTACTGTTCTACCGTATTGCTAATTTTTTCCAAATAACTTCAAACAGATGTTTGCTCATTTTCCTACAGGACTGCTAATGAGATCAGAACATAAGTCTTCTACTGCAAACCATTTGGATTCATCTCTTATGTTTGCCAGTAGGGTATTTTGCATTATATACTATAAGAAGTTTTGGAATGACCATTTTGCTTATAGCATTAAGATCTGGCCACAAATTTTATCCTTGTCCATAAAATTGTTGTGTTTTTTTAACATGCAAGATAATGGTCTTGCAAAAACTGGTATAAGAAATAATAAGTCTCTGCTTAATTAAATTTTCTACTATAGGAGTGAATTCTTTTATGGCTTCAGGTTTTTTATTTTTAAAGATAGAAGGACAGAGAGAGAGAGAGAGAGGGAGAGAATCAATTTTTATTGAGTTTTTTACACGGCTTTCATTGCTCTGGCACTTAGTTGTGTACGTGGGTCCTGGGGTTTGAACCTGTGACTCACGCATGCAGGGCAAGTGCCATAATCGCCAAGCTACCACTCTAGCCCCTGGCTTCAGATTTTAAGGAGTATTGAGAATGCATAAGAGTTGGTTTTGAAAGAGCAATCTAAATTTTAATAAGATCAGCATTTAAAATTTTTCCCACATTTGTGGAAGAGGACAATAGAGTATCAGGGATTTCAAAGAGATTTATATTATTTATATTTTTATGGAATAAAATAGACTCATGAGTATAATAAATTTGGGCCTGGAGAACACATGATGCTTCAATGTCTGATGAATCTGGAATTCCTACTTATTTCTTCTGAGGAAACTGTTACTTGACATTCTTGTTTAGAAAGCAGGTATCTACCTAAGAGATCCACAGGGGCAGTATCACATTATAGAAAAACATGACTTTCAGAGGTAGAACCAAGGTGACAGCTATGGGTTCCAACAAAGAAATTCTTAATTTTCTTGTAAATTCCCACCACTGAAAATTTTTTTTATTATTCTGAGGATGTTCTGGATGCTTTATAGTAAGATATGGTGTAAAATGAATTCCTTAGTATCCACCAACACAGTACAAATGTAAGTTATTATCAACTTGCTGATTTAAAGCAATTATTTGGGGGCTGCAACAGTTGCTCAGCAATTACAGTGCTTGCCTGGCATGTGCAAGGATGCAGGTTTGAATCCCAGCACCATGTACACAACAAAGTGTTAGAGCATCAAAAGCCACATGAAAAACTAAATAAAACTGATTCTCTCTCTCTCTCTCTCACTGTCACTCTCAAAAGAAAAAAAACAATTATTTGAAGTAGTTTATTTGGGGATTCCTTGGAGGTCCATCAGCGCTGACAGTTACCAGGGGAGGAGGGAGGTTGAGAGACTCCAATTTTGTGGCCAATCACTGCTTCAGACTTCCGTTTTAATAAGGGGCAATCGATTTTCTGATGTCCTTTCTATTTCCCAGCAAAAGGTGTCTTTACCCTACGAATTATAGAAATATCTTTTAAATTTAGGGAAAATATCTTGGAATTGTTGTGTATTCAAGGTTATTAGTTTACATGTTGATGGTTTCTTTTCTGTTCTAGTGTCCTCTCAAAATGTTTTACTAAATGTTGTAACTCCATTGGGAATCATTCCCATTCTAGTTTGTTTCTTCAATAAATAACTTATCTCTATAGGTAGTCCATTAACAAAATGAGATGACAAGACCACTTAATCATATCGCTATTAAAACCAGAGTGCTGTTTAAATATTTCTTCTAAGTGCACATGATAATCTATGGCAGATTTTTTTCTGTTTGCAAGACTGGATTATGATCCAATCTCTCTCAAAGAGAAAAGCTCAATAATGACTTCGATAAGTATTTGTCCTATTTTTCTGCCTCTCTTTATTCTTTCCTTAGAGACCTGTTTGATAGGATTACTATTAGTGTATTCAAAATAATCAGGTAATAAAAGGTAGAGAGGAGCAGAGTGATTAGCAAGGGTGTCCAACAAGTCAGTCTGAAATCTCTAGTGGGATCCTGCCAGTCTATTTTTAAAGTCTTTTTTTTTTTTTAAGCACAACGAGGATTGACTATCTATATAGACAAATAGATACAAATTAGAGATCTGAGATCACTACCAGTAAAAAGAATTTTAAATTCATTTGTAAATTTAGTTTGATCATTTTTAGGGTCTGTAAAATCTTTTACAATGACTTAAAGTTTGCCTTGAGACCAATTTTAAGTTTTGATGAGTATGGTACCCTAAGTTCATTAAATCCGTGTGTGTGTGTGTGTGTGTGTGTGTGTGTGTGTGTGTTTTAGTTGCTGGGTATTAAACCCAGGGCCTTGCACATGCAAGGCAAGCTGTATACCACGAACTACATCCCCAATCCTTAGATATTATCTTAAAAGACATCTGTTTCTGTAGAGGTTCAGGAAGAAAGGGCAAAGGATCAAAAGTATTAGTGTATTCAAAATAATCAGGCAATAAAAGGTAGAGAGGAGCAGAGGGATTAGCAAGGGCATGCATTGAGTCAGTCTGAATTTTAACCTTTAACTTCTCATTTGTGTTTTTTAAAGATTCTTTTAGGAAGAACTATAGAATTATTTTGTATTTTAGAAGCCTCTATGTACTAATCAAATAATGCATGCAATTGATACGGATGGGCTTACTATCCTCTTTTCTCAAGGGCATATCTATGATGAACTATTTAAAAATCTAAATTAAATGTTCTTCAAAGTGGTCCCTTGTATGCTAATTTTGAATTTTAGTAGGGCAATTTGGCACAAAATCCTGGTCTGTAATTTTTAACATGTAAGCAGCCAGATTTCCAAATAGATTTCCAGATGCTTTAGACTTGGAAAACCCATTGTGTCCTTTAGTTTCCTAAGGTGCAAAGTTATGAGAAATCTAGCCAAAGAAGCCACTGTTCTTGGACCCAGGAAAACACAGATGCCTCTCCACCTTGTAGAATAGAGAGGGAGAACTTAACCAAACTTGGAGAAATAGAAATTAGAAGAATATGCTTTTTTATATGTAACAGAGATCTCAAAAAGAGCAGAGCTTGACCCTGAGAGTGACTTATAGAATTCCAGGACCAGCAACTGCAAATAGGCTCTGGGGGTACCAATATCTGGTTACTCATTGACTTTGGGACTTCTCAGTATCAGTTTTTGGATCCCACTTCTGACACAAAAACTGTTAAAAATAAATAAATAAAGTTAAAAAATTTAAATTTACTGTCATTCAATAAGAGAGAGTACAGATTACAATACGGGGGATTTCAAACTAACAGCGATAAGAAACTCAGATCAGAGAAGTTACAGCACAATTTAAAAAGTATGAATGATTAATATATTGTTTTATATCATGATTGGCTATTTGAAGCTTGTACTCATTTTAAGGTAGCAGTACTATAGAAGCTTAATTATTTGTAGTTTGTTGGCTAGGAATTTTTAGGTCATGATAACCTGGAAAATATTGAATATGCTTATGGTTAGAGCTTGTGTTTCTGGGAGCTGAGAATAGTTTTAACTTTTAGTTATGTGACTATGGATGTTTATTTTAGGGGTTTATTAAAAAAATCATGTCCTCCAAAAAGTTTATCTTTCACTACTTACTTGAAGCAACTAATTTCTGAGTTTTTGTTTATTTGTTTAAACTAATCTCAGTTTTAATCAAAAGAATCCCCATTAACATACCTGTTTCTTATGCAGTGGCGTGCTATTAAATGATTTTTGATCAACTAGTGATGGGAGAGGAAAGAAAAAAATCCTGATTTGTAGTGTTTTTTTTTTTCATTTCTATAGTCTAAATACTCCCACCATGAGCAATACAAAGTATTAACATGGTATTTACCTCCTTGCAAATTTTCTGAAAATGTAACCATTAGCTTTTAGAAGCCTGCTTCAATACACCACTGTTTCTTTTTTTATTGAGAAATTTATTTGTTGAACAATCACATAAGTTTTTAACGAAATAGTATCTTATGTATATAGATTCTGAACATTAGATTTATCCCCAAGAGTGCCCCCCCCATACACCACAGTTTCTATGGCTTTGATCAAGTTATTAATATATTTTTTTTTAATTTTGAGATTGTACCCAGGACCGAACCCAGAAATACTAATGAGAGACTATCCTCTGTTTCAGAGTTATCAGGTCTACATCAACCAAGATTATCGAGGGGAGTCCAACAAGCTGAAATTTTAACTCTTTATACTAATATCCAACCCATGTTTCCAGTTTGTCCAATAAGGGAATTTGGAATCCTTGCTAATGGCAAGTCTTCTGCATCATTCTCTGTCAATTCAGTCACCAAGTCACAAAAAGGAATAAGGTTACTTTATCGTGGCTTGCTTTTTAGAAACCCAAACTGGCTTCAAAATATCATTGCTTTCCATCTAAATGGCAAACTACCAGCTAAATACTCCAAGCCAGGATTTTTTTCTTTTGCATAGCAATGATCTATATCTTCTGAAATCTGTCCTTCCTCTCACTGTTGAAACTTTAACATTACCTGTGTCCCGTCTTTGTTAATTTTCATGGATTATTTTGCATATATATATATATATATATATATATATATATATATATATATATAAAATGAGAGAAATCAGAAACAGTTGTAATTGGAATTGTGTCTAACCTTTGTCGTTTTCAGTTCTTGTAACTTTGCCAGTATCTATTTTCTCTCTAAAAAAATTTTGCAGTTTCTTATGGGTCAAGAAGCCTTCTCTAGGACTGGGGCAATGGCCTGGCGGTTAAGGTGCTTGCCTGGCATGCGCAGGTACACAAGTTCAAACCCTAGTACCACGCATACAATGAAGTGTCTGAGGAATGAAAGTTGCATAAAAAACTAATAAAAATTGCTTCTCTCTTTCTCCCTCTTTCCTAAAAAAAAAAAAAGCCTGCTCTACTTAAAGAAACAGTTCTTTTCTAATGTTGAGATATATGCATCTCAACATTTTCTGCAGCCTTTGTAATAAAAAGTATGACCACAGGTAAAATTTATGTTTATGTTTACTTTTTCTCCACCTAAATGCTCTTTCTTGTCAGTCTATTTTAGTCCAGAGATTTTCAAATAAGATCACACCTTCTTAAATTTTCATACAACTCCCCTTTCCTTTCTCAAGAATGACTTGACTTTCTACTTGGTAATATTTTAGAAGAGATCCTCAACCCACCAACTATCCTTGAAGACTGTTGTTTTCTTCTTGGAGTAAAATTCCCTGTCTACTGTGATTAGTCCCATTCTTTGTGTGTCGATATAGAGGCCCGTGAGATCTTACGCACTGTAGCTAAACTCATTCTCAATGGATTCTTAGTAGGAAATATTGCCATTTCATTTAGTCATTCTTCTTTCTTTCAACTTTCAATTTAAGAAAATCATTCCCAGGTTAAAAGTCATGAGGTGGCAAATGCATTCCCTGTAGCCCTGATGGTCAATATACTGACTGTTCATGGGCCTAATCTACACAGTTAGTTCTTCATTTTCAGATTTCCTCATTTCAGGTGTCCTTGGTGAAAAGAACACGAAATTAGGAACGATGCAACCAAGTCTCCAAGTTGTCAAACTGGGAAGCTGTAGGGCTGTAGCTTTCAAAAGGGAGTAATTGTTTTGTTCTGGTTTGGATATGAGGTATTCTCCAAAATCTCATGGATGAGACAAAATGCAGGAATGTTCAGAGGTGAAAAGAGTAGATTATTAGAGCTATTACCCAATTGGTGGATTAATGCATTTGATGGGTTAATAATTTGAAAGTGCTGTTATACAGGGTAGTAACTGTTGGCAGGTAGCGTGTGGCTGGTGTAAGCAGATCAATGAGGACGTGCCTTTGGGATTTATAGTTTGTCTCTGATGCCTAGCTTTCTATCTTTCTTGACATCCATGAGCTGAGCAGTTTTCCTCTGCCATGCCTTTGTTTTTTAAGAACAAGAAGGACAGTGAAAGAGAGAGAGAGAGAGAAGGAAAGAATCAATTTTATTTTTCATTTTTCATGTGGCTTTTGTTGCTCCAACATTTTGACATTTCCTTGTGTACATGGTGCTGGAGTTTGAACCTGCATTTTTTAGCATGCCAGGCATGCGTCACAACTACTGAGCCATTGATCCAGCCCTCTGCCATGCCTTTTTGCACCTGATGTTCTGCCTTATCTCAAACCCAGAGCAATGGAGTTGGTAGACCATGTACTGAAACTGTGAGTCCAAAATAAACTTTTTTCCCTGAAGTTGTTCCTGTCAGGTATTTTGTTCACAGTAATGAAAAGCTCACTAAAGCATTGTTCTTAGATTTCTCCTTAACCCTCTGACCTTTGCTTTTCTTATTTAATAGGTAGAAAGAATAACGCCTTCCTTTGCTGTATTTCAAGAGTCGCATTCAGAATGATATGAGACACACGTAAACGCATTTGTGCGTTGAACTTTGCAGTCAAGTGCCATACAATATTAATTACATGACAAAGTCTTATAAAACGTGGGATGTGAAATTGATCCAGATGTGTGGAATTCCAGCACATCGTCCACTCATGATCCGAAGGTCTTCTCTGATTCAACATCACAACGGAAAGAGAAAGAAGACTTGTGAGTTTATTGAACTCACTGATCTTCATTTGGTCTTTAATTGACAACTTTACTAGTGAAGATATCCAGCTAAGCACACTATAAGGGAGTTAAGGTGAAATTGCTTTCACTTTTAGACAAGCCCAGATGGAACAGTGCCTACTGGGAAGCCCTGCAATTAACTGCTTCCCTATCACTTTGAACAAATCTTTCTCTCTATTCCTCGCATCTGGGGAGAGGAGGGGAAGAGGGAGAGATAAAAATATTGCCTTTTTTCCTGTTGGTAATTTAATATTGGTAATTTTCAACTGATAAAATTAATTGCTGCCTTTATCAGTGGGTTGTCCGGAAGGTGTGCTTAGAATCCAATGGTTACTCATAAAGTCTCAAGGAAGGGAAAAGTGCCAGTTCTGGGCCTGGCCTATGCCAGGGTTTTTACAGGGGATTTCCAAGTTAAAACAAAGTATTTAAAAGTTATTGATTACATGTGAATAATATTAGGAAGATAAGTGACCATCAAAAAAATCACAGTGTGTGTGTATATATATGTGTGAAATGCATAGAACCCTTTCCCTACCTCAAAGGCAGGGACACTTCAATGCTTCTGAACTTGTTGATCATGGATCTGTCATCAGATCTTCACCCCTCCCAGATTTCTTCTAAAATTCAGCTAGAGATTAGGGAGCCATGCCCATGAGGCTGTGTATGGGCACAGTTAAAAAGACATGTACATATGTGTAATTTGACATAAGGATGGAATTGCCAGCCAGTCATGGTGGTGCTTGCCCAGCTATTTGTGAGGCTGAGGTATGGAGATTGCAAGTTCAAGGCCAGCCTGGGCAACTTAGCAATTTGAGACCCTGAATCAAAATCAAATTGAATAAGCGACAAGGATGCAGCACAAAGGTGGCGTGCTTGCCTAGAAAGACCTGGGTTCAATCTGAGCACTGGCAGGGTGGGGGGCGATATCTAATTGTAGTTATATTATGCTTGATTTTAAAAGGACAGTCTGTTTTTCTTTGCTTGTTTTCATCCTCTTCCATCTTCTCTGATTGGTTATTGTGTTATTAAAGTGTATTATAAATATGCTTTATTCCATCTTGCTTTTTTATTCAATAATACCTCAACTAATACTTTTCTCAGCCGATTGTATAGCTCAAAAATGTCCCTGCTGATGGGTGTTCAACATCCATTCTCTCTCTCTGATCTCTCTCTCATCTCTCTTTCTCTCTCTCATGAACAGCTTATTTTCAGTAGCAGCCAGAATGATCTTTTTACACAAATCAAATCACTCCTCTGCTCAAAACTGGGCAGTTACTTCCTATTTTACCACCAAATAAAAGTGCAAGTCTCTCCAGTGGTCTCCAAGGTCCCACATCTTGCATGGCACCTCTGTGCCCACAACCCATTCCTTCTCTGATGTCATCCTGCTCTCCCCTTATTCCTTGCTCCATTTGTATCGTGTTGGTCTCTTTGATGCTCCTTAACCACACTGGACTGGCTCTTGCCTCGGTACCTTGCACTGGGTGTGCCTCTGTCCCAAAAGCTCTTTACCCAAATGTCCCTCAACCCCTTCAAGCATTGGTCAACCATCTTCTGGGTGAGGCCTACTGCTATGGGATGAATGTTCATGTCCCTCCAATATTTCCATGAAACCCTAATTCTAATTGAGATGCAATTTGGAAGTAGGGGCTTATTGAAAGTAATTAGGTTATGAGTGGAGCCCTTGTGATGACATTCAAAGGAGCATGTTTCTTCTCTCTGTCCACCATGTGAGGATATGACAAGCTGGTCTTCTGAAAATCAGGAAGTGAATCAGCTGAGCTTGATCTTGGACTTTCCAGCCTACAGAACTGTGAGAAATGAACGTTTTTAAGCCACCTAGCACATGATAATTTGTTACAGCAGTCTAAACTGACTCGTACACCCACCTATTTGAACTTGCCGCTCATCCCCCTGCCCTCCCATAGCAGTCCTTGTCTGCTCTACTTTGGGTTATTTTTTAGCACTTATATTTTCTAACATATCCACCAAATTTATTTATTTATTTACTGAGAATTTTTATTGTCTATCTTCTCCAATAATATTTATCTAAGAATCTCTTCCTTTTTACATAGTTCTCTAAAGGAGTGTCAGGAGTAAAACACTGCTGAATAAAATTTGTTGAATAAATAAGAGCTGCAGTAAACATCTGCATATGCTTCTTTACACCACTGGTTTTATCTCTCTGGGTGAGAATCCCACAAGTTGAATTGTTGGACCAAGGGAACGTATGTTTAACTTTTAGTGGAAGTTCCAAGATTGCTTTCCAAATATTCAGTAACTAGTCACGTTTTTTAACAAAAATCTGGGTAAGAGTTCCATTTCCTCCACATCTTTGCTAGCCATGGATGGAACTGCTTCCCTATCACTTTGAACAAATCTTTCTCTCTATTCCTCGCATCTGGGGAGAGGAGGGGAAGAGGGAGAGATAAAAATATTGCCTTTTTTCCTGTTGGTAATTTAATATTGGTAATTTTCAACTGATAAAATTAATTGCTGCCTTTATCAGTGGGTTGTCCATCTAAGAAATGTAAAAGGAAATATTACTGCTTCTTTTTTTTTGCATATCCTTGTTTTTGAGCATTTTCTCCTGCCTTTTGTTGGCAATTTACACATGATTTTCTCTGAGTGGTCTATATTGCTTGCTCTATTTTTCTCTCAAATTATTGGTTTTTTTCTTTTTTCCAGTATTAGGAATTGAACCCAGAGGTGCTCTACCACTGAGCTATATCCCCAGTCCTTCTCATTTATCATTTGGAGACAGGTCTTGTTACGTTGTCCAAGCTGTCCCCAAATTCTGGATTCTCCTGCCTCAGCCTCCCGAGTAACTCAGATTACAGGTGTGCACTGTCATGCCCTGAATTTTTCTTTTCTTTTCTTTAAGTGATGTGTAGGACTTGTTATTCATTCAAGATACCTGTTTTACCTGTTGAGCATTATAAATGTATTTACCTAAAATATCATTTTATGATACATTATCTTTTATCTTAAAAAATTCAGCTTTCCTCTGAGGATTTAGATTTAAATTTTGATTTAGAGAGTCTTACCTAGCTCTAAATTATACAAATAATCATTCTGACTTCTTTACAAGGTTTTGTATCAAACAGTTTATCATAAATGTACTTAAGAAGTATTTATGTTTAGGTATTTAATCTTCTGGTACTGAGTGTGCTGTGTGGGTGTGTGTAGGTGTACACTAGGGAGCTTACTTTTCTTCCCTCCCATATAGACGCCCAGTCATGCCAGTACTGATTATTCCATAAACCATGATTTTCCCATTACTGAGCTGCTAATTGTATCATATGTCAAATTCCAATATAAATTGGGATCTATTTCCAGAATCTCTGTTCAATACCACTAGTATGTTTATTTATTATTCTGTAAATACTTTAAATTTGGTTGCAGAACCATCTTATTTTGCCCATTATTCTGTTTTTCCTACAATATTTTCCTTGGCTATATTCAAATAATTATTTTTCCACATGAATGTTATGATCATTTTGCCTAATTCTGTGAAATATTTTGAGATTAAATTTCCTGAATGCTAGCAAAATGTACAGAGAGACAGCTGGAGTATAATGCAAAAAACATAGGTTAAATTATTTAACTTTTCTGAGTGATATTTTCTCATCAATAATAGAGATGATAATTCTTGATATGAATTTTTCAAGATGAAACATAACATTATTTAAGATAAAAGATAACTACTACTTACCTACCTACCTACCTATCTACCTACATACCTACCTCAGGGTTTGTATAGAGATTCTCCAATATGTAATATGACGAAGAATTTATATTCCAATTGTCCAGTGGGTCTCTGTGTGTATGTATGTACATGAGTATGTAAACAGTAGTTAGGGTAAGGAAATAGACCCCTCCTAGTACTTTATTAGTTGAGATAATTTTTTGCAAGTAATAGGAACTTACACAATTTAGTTTGCATGTGCCACAATGTAGGAAAACACATTGTAAATTTAGAATTCCTGGTATATAGTTCCTCGGGGGAGCCCAAGTCTTATTTCTCTGGATATCAGCTCAGGCCCTGATCATAATTCCTCTCTGGGCACTTCAGACTTTGTCACTTTTGTTTCTAGGATTTTAGATGAACAAAAGTCTAATGGAAAACACTTTGTCAGCTAAAAAGTGCCTGACGACCACTGGTCAAAACAATTCTTAGTGTTTCCTATGCCTTGATCCTCATGAGAAGCAGAGGTGTCAGTATTTCCAATGACTGTCACCTACTGTAAGGACAGCTTCCTGCTCTTTAAAGAGAAGTATGACTCTAGGTCATTGGCAGGCAGTGTTAGGATGGTAGTGAAGACTCTGGTGAAAATGGCTTAGAACAGGAGCACTTGCCCTTCTTGATGTAGCCCGAGCTCATATCTATCTTTGGTTACAGTGTTCACAGGGAATTTCTATTCCACCCCGCACGTGTTACTTGTGCTTTAATAGACCAGAGCAAGTGTTTGCAGTACCCATGCCAGATGTTTTCTGTCTTTGTAATCCTGTTTATTTGGGAACAGCAGGTTGAAATATGGGTTTGCAATGCTATTGATTTTTTTTTCCTCTAAAAGACAGCTGGGGCATACCATAGCAACTCACTCAATCATGTTTCATCTTGAATCCTAGGGTCCTTAAAAATGAAATAGCCTGTACAACTATGGATTATATGCAGAGTTTTGTATCTAGAAGTGTGCAGTGTTACTGAGTTGGTCTTTGTGTTAAGGAGCCCACCATATGATCCTGGGTATTTTTCCAGGGGATTTAGAATCAGCACATTACAGTGACACAGCAATATCTATGTTCATAGCAGCTCAATTTACAATAAATTATGGAACCAACCCAGATGTCCCTCACTGGATGAATGGATCAAAAAACTGTGGTACATATATACCATGGAATTTTACACAGTAATTAGAAACAATGATATTGCAGCCTTTGAAGGTAAATGGATGGCTATGGATGAAATTATGCTGAGTGAAATCAGCATAACCCAGAGAACCAAGAGTCAAATGTCTCCACTCATCTGTGGAGGCTGGAACTAGACCCCGGCCATTGAGAAAGGAGGTCTATTATCACGTGTTAAATCCAGATAAGTTGTAATGTTATACAACCTGATACATTTTTAGAAATGTTTTGGGAAGGGGAGGGGAGGGATAAGGGTGGGTAACTGGGGGGACACTCTTGGGGGTAAATCTAATCTTCAGAATCTATATTCATATGATATTATTTGGTTAAAAACTTATATGATTGTTCAACAAATAAATTTCTCAATAAAAATATATTCTTTTAAAGAGAAAAGTACATCATAAATTCACATATAACATCTGATTTTTAAATTTATACCTTTTTAACTTGTAGGAAAATTTTGGTCTTGATGTCTTTAACATTTATCTGTTTTTATACAAGAATGTATTTAATATTTACAGAATAATGGTGTCAGTATTACCATTCATTATACCATTACTGAAACTAAAAATCTTTGTGCAATTCTCTTTGTCTTTCACATATATTTCTGCCAAGAATGTGCAGTCTAATTACTTTGTTTCAGAGCCAGTTGAAATAATTCCTTTCAGTGATTATGATATCAGCTATATATGATACCGACATATTTTTTTTATTTTGGTTTTATATTTAAAGATTGTTTTAAAGTTATACTTTTGGATTACTTTTGTTTTAAATGATATGAAATGTTGGGGAGTGATATTTGCCAAATTATATTGTTATATTGTATGCATGTATGAATATATAATAATAAATCCCATCAATATGTACAAATATAATGCACCGATTTAAAAATGTGGGGAAAAAGATACTAAAAAATATTTACATGGAAAAATCAAACCTTCAGCAAGGTATATTCAGAGAAGTCTATATTTTACTTTTATTCCCACTACTTTTTTGCCTTTTTCATTCAAAAAGCTATGATTTATCCTTCTGCTGTTCTCTTTTAATGTTTTTGTCCATATCTATATTTTCCCTCCCTTTCTTAAATAAATGGTAGCTTATCAGACATACTTTTCTTATTTTTGCTCCTTTTCAGTTAATAATATCAACAAAGATTATATATACAAATGTTCATGATTCTGATTCGCAGTGCACAGCACTTCATTTTGTGGTTGTATCATGGTTTCAATCAATCAGTACCTTATTGGTGAACATTTATTACTTTCATTCTTTTCTCTTTATAACTAGTGTTATAGTAAGTGGCCTTATGCCTATGTTTGTACTTTTCACCCCTTAGATAGCTTTTTAGAAGCAGAATTGCTGAGCCAAAGGTTAAAGGCTTATATAATTTTTCCAGATATTCCATCAACATTTTAAAAGTCCAAAAACATAAAGCAAATGTGGAAAAGGGAAAACCTTCTACAGCCCTACCAAATTAACACACCCTGTCAGTTCTTGTTCATATGCATAGATAATTCCTCTTCGGTGAAAATAAATTCGGAAACACTGTAAGAAAACATTTTCCTAGAGAAGCTAGACCTATTATCAGAATAGACAAGAAATCTATGCTTAAGTCATTATTAGGGCTGTGGCCTCCAACCTGTAAGTTGACCCAATAATCCTTAGTAAACCTGCTGCCAGGTGATGGACCGAAGGAGCCTGGTTCTGGTATGCGGTGGTCACTGTCATTGCCAGTGTTGCTACGTTGAGCCTGATCATCTGTCATCTGATGGGCACTGCTCTCTCAGGGACGAAGGGAGGCCATCTCAGCGGTCCCCACTCTAACCTTTAATGCTGCTTCATACTTAGAGCCCACACGCTGTAAGTCCTTCAGGTGTCCTTCATGAGGACCTCTGAGTGCAGGTAGTGACTATTGGAAACACAGAATCTGTACTCTCCTCCCAGGCTAAGTATTATCTCCTAAGCAGATGATGCCAGCTCTATTTTGCTTTTAACTTAAAGCACCAGCTTTTATCCTCTTCCTCTTTGACTCAGTATAATCTCATTTCCTCCACTTCCAAATTAAAAACAAAAGACAAAAAAAAAAAGATTACCTTGGTGTGGTTCTGAGCCAGGCATGGTGGTACACGACTAATTCCAGAAGCTTGGAAGGTTGAGGCAGTAGAATCGCAGGTTCAAAGCCAGTCTCAGTAACTAAGTGAGGTCCCAAACAACTTAGTGAGAACCTGTCTCAAAAAAAAAAAAAAAAAAAACCAGGTGGGGATGTGGCTCATTTGTTAAGTACCCCTGGGTTCAATTCCCAGTACAAAAAAATTAATAATAATAATTAGATAAAATAAATAGTTCACATACAAGTAAGGACAAATAAAGTAAACATAGCATTGGTGCCCTGCCTAGCAGCTTAAGAAATCAAGCAAGATAGAAAACCTGTAGAAGGACATTAGCTTGTGAACAAGTCTGGGCTCTTGGCCATGTCATGAAATGACGTGGATTTTCAGCTTTGTAAACAGTGAGTCATAATTTTGTCATCATCCAGAGGATGACCACTGTGTGTGTGTGTGTGTGTGTGTGTGCATAATTTTGTCATCATCCAGAGGATGACCACTGTGTGTGTGTGTGTGTGTGTGTGAGAGAGAGAGAGAGAGAGAGAGGTGGGGGGGAGAGAGCAGGACAGAGAGATAGACTTGGAGCCCAGTGTGCATAAACCAAAATGGCGATCTGTTGATTTATATCATAAATCTATAACTTTCAAGCAGATCAAATCGTGGTTTCATTCCTTAGGAAACACTCTTCAAGTGTCTGCTACACATTAGATGTGAATACAGCAATGAACAGGCAAACTGGGTCTCTTCTCTTGCATGGTTAGCATCTGTTGGTCTGTTCATCTTCTTTCTGTATGAGAACCACATAAAATCCTATTTATGATTAGAAAATTGCTTTTTGAGCCTGAAATTGAAGGCAAAAGCTTGGTGAGGTACATGACACAGCTTGTGGCACCCTGACTTGGTAGTCCATGAAGGTACACCTGTCCACATGTGGGTATGTGGGTTAAGATCTTTACTCCTGAAAAATGTTGGATATGACCACTTATTTTAAGTCCCAAATTTCTTTCTCTTAATTCTATTCAGATGGCTCATTTAAAAAATTAAAATTAAAAATTTAAAGAATAAAATGATAACCATCCACATTCCTGCCACCCAGCTTTAACCATTGTTAACATCTTATTTTATTTATTTTCAGACATTTCTTCTTTTTAAGGAAAAAATAATTTTTTATTGATTTTGGTTAAAAAATGTGTGCTCAGGGGCTGGAGTGATGGCTTAGTGGTTTTGGCGCTTGCCTGGCAAGCACGAGGACCCGGGTTCAAACCCCAGCACCACATACACAACTGAGTGTTGGAGCAACTAAGGCCATGTGAAAAACTAAATAAAGTTGTTTCTCTCTTTCTCTGTCTCTCTCACTGTCCCTCTCTCTTTAAAAAAAAATGTGTGCTCATTTTAGAGAATGCAAATAATCCACACAAGTGCAATGACTGATGTTAAAAGTCATCATCCAACTAATATCATTGATATTCATTCAATATGAACATGTTCAGTTCAAAGAAAATGTAGATAGACCAACTGGTAACTTTTAAAAAAAGAAATGACATCATTCTCTAAGTGTTAGTTTTAGATGGAAAAGATTAAAGTTTAGGTAAGTTAACAAAAGAATAGGATTAAGTAGACATAAAGAAATTATTGGACTTCAGAATAATTTTATTTTTATTTGCAAGAGATACCATTTCTTGCAACAGTACTTAGATTTTAGAAAAGGAATTATGATAAACATTAGGATTTCAAAGGTATTTTAAAAGTTTATGTGTCAATTTTGTATCAGTTTCCTTTTTTTCTTTTTTGGTACCAGTGATTGAACATAGGAGTCCTTAACCACGGACCCCTCAACCGCTCCCCACCTCTGGCTTTTTACATTTCTTTATTTTGAGACAGGTTTTGCTAAAGTTGCTTAGGGCCTCATTAAGTTGCTGAGGATGGCTTTGAAATTGTGATCCTCCTGCGTCAGCCTCCCAAATCTCTAGGATTACAAGTGTGTGCTGCCATGCCAGGCTCCAATTGCCTTTCTATTGTAAACCATAACCTGTGATCACCTATCCTTCTTTCTGTTTCCAATTCTCCAAACTTCTGGCTTTTTAAGTTCTGTCTATTAGGTATGTATATTTGCCTGAATGTATGCATGTACGTATTTACTGACTAGCTTTTTAACATTCATATTTTATCTATAGCTATTATTCCCATAGCAATTTATAGTTAGCTCTATATTTAATTGGATTCTATGTTTAATCTTTTCTTCATTAGTTAGGTGCTAATACAGGTAGGTACTGTATTCTGGTGCTGTATTTACTGAGTTCTTGAGTTCTTTCATATGTTATGACATCTGCATTTTGTCTTTATATGTGAATAATAATCTGGCTGGGTATACTTTGAGTCACACTTTCTTCTCAAAACTGTAAAAACCTTGTTCCTATCTTCCAGCCTTTAAACTATGCTGGAGGGAAGTCTGAAGTCAGCCTGAATTTCAAGATTTGTAGATGATTTATTTTTCTGCCTGCATGCTTGGGTATTTTTTATTTTTTTAGTTTCAGTAACTTAAGTAGACTGTGTCCAGAATTTCTTTGATTATGGTATACCCTATTGGTCTAAAGATTCTGTTTTTTGTATTTTTTATATCTGTTATGTATTTTAAGCTCCAAGTATTAGATTTTCCATTCAGGGAACCAGTTACGTTAATGATTGATCCCCTTTGTCTATTTTTATATCATCAGTTTCTCTCTAACTGATTTAGTCTCTTTCTCATCTTAATGTATATATTCACTGTGATTATCCTGTCTTTCCTCTTACTTTCAGTATTGTCTGTTTGGTTCCCTGCTACCCCTACTTTATTAGTTCTGTAGTTTATTTGGTTCCTAATGTGTTTATAATCTTATTCCTTGTTCTTATAATCTCATTCTTCTAATTTTTAGAATCTCATTTTGGGGCCTTACATAAGTGAATAAATGTTCATGCAGGGAGAATAAAGTGTGAGGAATTTCCTTTGATTTATTAGGTCACCCACAGGACAGAACTAATATGTGATATTGCCCCCATCTTCCTTTTTTTGCTTCCTTCTTTCTTCCTTACTTCCTCTTCCTTTCTTCATGAAGTGTTCTTTGGTTTCTAAGGAGTTCTTTTCTCCCTGCTTTGACCACATGTGCAGATGTTCTATCTGTGTTTCTGGGGTGGGTCTAGGTGACATCTTGGCTTCTTCCCAGAGGGTGCAAGACTAAGTTTTATTCTCATTCAAGTTAGCTGGTGAAGTCACTTCTTTGAGCTTGAAAGAATGGGTAAAATGGGAGGGCCATGGTTTCATAGGAGGCATAGCAGTGGTAGATGGGAAGTATTTAGCAGAGGCAGGAAGTGGCCTTTATAGATTATTTGAAGAGAACAGACCTCATGTAATATAAGATAGGCTGCGCGCAGAGACTCCCTTGCCTAGGTGAAGAGTATGTCCCATTCTATGGGATGATACCCCAGGCTCCATTTTTTCCTTCACTTTCAGCAGAGAGCATCATCTGTGCCCTTTAATTTACTTTGACTATATCTCCTTTCCATATTCCTACCTTCAGCCAGCATACTAATCCTAAAACAGAAGAGGAAAAAAGCTGATATCCAACTGTGATAGGCAGAATATACACCCCCCCAAGATATCCATAGCCCAATGAGTAGAACCTGCATTCATTTTAAGACTCTCAAAATCTTGGATTTTTTGTGGATCTAATGGAATGAATCACAAGGGTCCTTGGAAGTGAAAGGTGAAGGCAGGGGTTGGAGAGGTTTGAAGATGCAATGCCACTGGCTTTGGAGGTGGGGAAGGAACTAGAAGCCAGCTGTTGTATTGAGGGGCTATCTGGGTGGTCCTAGTTAGTCAGCTTCCCCAGGGTTGACTTTTTGTTCCCCTTTAGTCTGATTCCTGTCAAAGAGTCCTAGGCCTTGTCTGATGCTCAAGCGGTTAATTTTGACAATGGTCTTAGGAGATGGATAGTGGGAACAAACTGGTATCCTGAGCCAGAAACAGTCAGGGGGTCAGACAGAGTCTCAGAGTTTAGAGGATGGTTTCCACTTTCTTATGCGTACATTTACACTAGATCAGTTCGCATGAAGGGAGTTTATGCTATTCTCCTAAGGGTGGGCTTTGTTGTAAGGTTTATGAAAATTGCATACATGCTGGAATCCCCAGAGCAGGTTCTATCTCACTGCTAAGCGACATGCGGTATCAGCCCTGTAAGACACTGATGTGGGCCTGTGGCTGTCAGTGATCTCTCAGCCATGCTATGTCTCCTATTGTGTGCTACACCCAGACACACAGGTGGCTCCCAGAAGATGGAAAAGCTGAAGAACCAGATTCTCCACTGGAGCCTCCAAAAGGAACATAGCACTGTGGACAACTTACTTTCCACCTGGAAAACCTATTCCAGGCATCTGACCTCCTGAACTGCAAGATACTAAATCTGTGATCTATTAGTCATTAGTAATTGGATATTAGTATGCCACTCATTTGCTTCTCTCCATATTATAGGGTATATCTGAGAAGTCTCCGGTTTTGTAAACTCACCAGTACAACTTTCAGGATAGAAGAGACTGAGTTAAAAGTTGATCCCTTCTGCACTGTTCCACCTGGGAGCATTTTCTTGACTCTTAGTTTTTAAGGGTTTTTTTTTTTCCTTTTCTATTTTCTTTAGCTAAGGAGTGTTATGGCCACTGTCAATGGTGCTAAACTCCAGGAGTTTAATTTCCCACTTATTTTTATTCAGAGATGCCTTCAGCCTAGCAATTTGAAGAAGGCCCACCAGGATATTCTGAGATGGGAAAATGGTCTCTAAATAGAAATGACTTGAATTCAGTAACTCCTCCTAATAAATAACTACCATCTCCGCCATCTGTTTGATTCCCCAAATAGCCGCAGAAGTCCCCAGGTGTTATAAATGAAATCAAACACGTGCACGTAGTTGAGCGTGGGTGAGCAAAGCAGAAATTTTACTTCAGTGGAAGGGGGAAAGAAAAATGGCACCTCGTAAGGAAGTGAGGGGTTTTTAATTCCAACCTGACACAATACTGCCCTTTGCCCTAATTGGAGGAGCTCAGGTGCACAGTCTGCACGATTGGCTGTGATTAGGTGGAGGCAGGTGCAAGAGGGAGTAGGCGGCAACTGGAAGAGAATGGTGGTGGGGGTCGCCGCACACCTAGAGAGGTCAGAGTGATTCAGAGTTCACTGGAAGAGGATGGCTGGGACCAGAAGGGGGTCCTTGGAAAGAGGTGGATGGACGCAGGTGAGGGAGTTACTATCTTCAAAGGGGGAGAGGGATATAAAATGGAGGTAGTAGGTTATACATCACCATCTTTTAAGTTTGACAGAAAAGACAAATATCTTACACAAGTAACATACAAAACTGGTCCTTCTAGTGCCCAGGAAGCAAAATGAGCTCATTTGCCTGATCCAATTTAAGATGAGAAACTCAAGAGTAACTGGTTGGATCTACTCTGGGAGCTGCAGAGGCAGCAGGAAAACAATGGGAGGAGACATAGAGATAATGACTACATCTGGAAGGGTGAATATCAAAATCCCACAAGGTGAGTAAAACATCCAGGATTTTCTATGTTGGCAACTTGCCCATCAATCCTAGCTATTCTGCATTTGTATAGATTAAAAAAGCAGAGGTCTAGAGTGTCTCAGTTACTGCTGGTTGAATGTGAGGATTATAATCAAGTGTTCCCTCGCTAGGAACAGTGCTCCATCCACCAGGATTTCAGAGAAGAAAGTAAGGAAAGTAAAAGAATTAAGAATAGCTATTTCTTATTCGGGGTGGGTTTTACAGGAAGGGAGAGGATATAAACTTAAGCACTGCAAGAATCATTCATATATCCTTCACTCATGTTCACCAATATTTGCTGTCTGCTTTGTCATTTTCCAAACCAATTTATGTGTATTTATTTATGTATATGCATGTTTTTGAAACATTTCAGAGTAAGATGTGGTGACACTCTTTTATCTCTAAATATTTCTATGTATCTTTCCTTAAAGGCATTTTTTTCATATTAACAACAGTACATTTCTCAAAATCAGGAAGTTGGACATGGATATGATATTATTTTGTAATCTATAGTACATATTCTAATTGTCTTAATGTTCTTTAAGCCTTCTTTTTTTTTCTAGTCCTAGATTTTATATTACATTTAGTTGTTATGTTTCTGTCTTATGCCATTCAGGGTGCTATAACAAAATACAAGACTAGACAGCTTATAAACAACAGAAATATAATTCTGGAGGCTAGGATCAAGTCCAGAATTGAGGTGCTGGCACATTCAGTGTCTAGCGAGGACCCATCTTGATTCTCAATGGTACTTTCTTCTCATGTCATTCCAAAATAGAAGGGGTGAAGGGATGTCTCTTTCTTCTGTTTTATAGGCGCAATACTTCCATTCATGAGGACTCTACTGCCATGACCTAATTACTTTCCAAAGACACTACGGCTTAACAGCATCACCTTGGGGATAAGAATTTCAGCATATGTATTTTGGGGGGACATTGAACATTCAGATCATAGTAGTCTATTTGAGTTTCCATTAGTCCAGATAAGTTCTTGAGCATTTCTTTGCCATCCTTGACCTTGGTACTCTTGAAGAGCACAGACAAGTTCCTCTAGAATGTCCCTCAACTTGAGTTTGACTGATTGAGAGTTTGCATCTTGGGAAGGAGTAACACATACATGCTTTTGTGTCCTAGGTGTTTCGGGAGGCACTTTCAATTTAATGTTGGTGATGCTAACTTTGACTACTTGGTGAAGGAGGGCCTGCCTTAACTTTAAAGCTACTTGTTTTTCTTTTCTAATTTGTAAGTCATTTATGGGATGTACTATGAAATTATATGTTTATCATAAAATTGTTTCCTAGTTTTAGCAATGACTAATGACTGCCTACCACTGCCATTAGGAAGGGTTGACACTTACATATAGTGAGATAATATTTGAAATATTCCCTAATGCAGTTTTCTTTCTTAGTAACTACTCTTAGTTCTGCATTCTTTCCACTGCTGGGACTAAGGCCAAAGTCTCACTGCCCTGAGGAATGGCAGATGTTGGGTACTTTTAAGAATGAAATAAATTCTTGTCCTGGAATTCCAAAATAAGATCTATCATATTAAAAGACTGGCAATTTTTTATGGGAAGAGGAGCCTTTTGTGCCTTCTTCCTCCCTTTCTTTTTATTTTCCTTTTCATTTTGAAAGCTTGATTTTGATGATTAGTAGCATGTCTTAACTTCAGTGTAATAATTCAGGGAAGGATTATCAATGAATGCTAAAATCTTTTCAGGAAAAGCTATTTGTTTGATGTCAAAAGGATCATGGCTCAAATTTCTTGCAAATTTAAAAGCAGGCTGTAAATTTGCAAGAGAAATCTTAGATTGCCTCTGTAGCAACATAACTTTTAAGTAATCATTAGTGTCATTAGTAGCAAGACAAGCTGCCATTGTGTGTCTCCTACTATGATGCTCTCACACTGTATTTAATATACACATCACCTATAAAGTATTTTTGCAAAACTATTTAATCTGAATCTAGTCTCTAGACTCAATTCCAATTTATCAGAAATACATGTGACAAAGGAGGTTATATCACAAGAAAGCTGTCAGACAAATTCAAAATGTGATTCACTTTTTTTTTTTAATAGGAAGGATCTGTTTGGGACAAATAGAAATTAAGTCTGAGTATAGATTTACAAAGACAAAAGAAATCCTCCCCCTCTCTACCAGACAGTAAAGGTTCACTACTGGAGGTGTTATAACCTTGTTGGTCTTCACATCATATGGAATGTGTTATTGGGGAACTGCAAATGAAAAGAGCAATGAGTTATTACTATACACCTACAAGAATTGCTAATATCCCAAACTCTGAGAATGCCAAATGTTGGCAAGGATGTGAAGCAATAGGAACTCATTCATCACTGGTGGGCATGAAAAATAGTACAGCTGCTTTGGAAGACAGTTTGGCACTTTCTTAAAAAGTTAAGGACAGTCTTATATTATCCAGCAAACATACAAGTATTTCTCTAACGTAATTCAAAATTTTGTCTACACAAAAACCTACACGTAAAAACTTACAGCACTTTTATTCATAATTGTCAAAACTGGCAGTCACCAATACAACCTTCAATAGGTGAGAGAACCTAGTATAACCACACAATGGGATGTTTTTCATTCACAAAAATGAATAAGCTAGCAAGCCTCAAAAATACTTGGAGAACACTTCAGTGAATATTGCTCAGCAAATGAAGCCAGTGTGAAAAAATACATAATACAGTCTAAAAATATCTAGTGTTTGCTAGATGTTGGGGGTGAGAAGAGGAACGAACAAGTGAAGGGCAGGGGATTTGGGAAGGCAGTGATTCTATTCTGCATGATACTCTAATAGTGAGTATATGGCATTATGCATTGGTCAAAACCCATAAAATTGTGTAACACAAAGAATTAATGAACCCTAATGTAAACTATGAACTTCAGTTAATCAAGTGTCAATGTTGGCTTATCAATCACAGCAAATGTATCACACTGTTTTGGTTTAAATGTTAGGTCTCCCCCAAAAGCTCATGTGTAAGACAGTGCAAGATGGCTAAGAGGTGAGATGATTGGGTTATAGGAGCCTAACCCAATCGGTGAACTAATCCACTGATAGGGATTAACTGGGTGGTAATGGAGGGCTGGTAGGGCATGGCTGGAGGAAGTGCATCATTGGGGGGTGCCTCTGGGGTATACATTTTGTATCTGTTGAGTGGAGTCTCCCTTTTCCTGGTGTGATTCCTTGATCTGCTTTCCTCTGCCATGCCCATGGGCCCTGATGTTCAGCCTCACCTTGAGCCCCAAAGAATGAAGCTGGCTCTCTATGGCCTGAGACCTCTGAAACCGTGAGCCCCCAAACAAACTTTTCCTCCTCTAAAATTGTTCTTGTCAGGTCTTTTAGTTGCAGCAATGAAAAAGCTGACTAAAATACATACCAAATGCAAATGTTAGTAGCAGGAAAAACTGTGGACTGAGTGGAAGGAAAAGGAGTATATATAGGAACTCTGTAGGTCCTGCTAAAAGTTTTTTCTGTAAACCTAGAACTTTACATTTTAAAAAAAGAAAGAGAAAAAAAGTAATGTGCACACACACACACTAGCAAAGAGAGAGTGTGGGTGTATGCTAAAGACAAATGTAGTGTTGAATCTAGGTGGAAGGTGTGCAAATTTTCATTTTGCTGTTCTCTCCACTCTTTGCGTTACTTTTCCTTATTAAATAAGAGGTATTGAGGCCAGGTCTACAGGACTTAGAAAACAGCTTGTGCCAATGAGGAAATATTTGATGATTTAAAATTAAGTTTTCTGCCAAATAGAGGAAGATAGCATGGGGACCAAAGTAGTTCTTCCCAAAATATAAAGGATTATTCAGCTGAAGCTAAGAAGCAGAAGCAGAAGAGCCCTTTGTCCTCCATCTATTTGCCTAAAAGCCAGGCAAAAGGTATTCTGACCACGTCTTTACCAGGCAGAACAAAGGTTAACCACTGAAGACAGACAGCTTAAGCCCTTCATTGACCTGGGAATGGTGCCAGAGGAATCTACATTGATGGCTTCACTAGTCTTATTCCTACAATTATTTGTCTTTTCTCCAAGTTGCCAGTTGTAGAATTTCAAGTTTTTTGCTTTTTGTAACCAAATGCAATGGCTTTGCCCTTGGTGAGGGGAAAGTCAGTACATACAACCGGGAGATAGCAATGTGACATAAGGATTACTTCTTGGAGCAAGTAAGAAGAGCATGGAGATAATTCTCAGAGCAGTGTCTCCCCAGCCAAAGGAAGCGGGGGCTTTTATTAAGGAAACTTCTCCATGTTTGGTTATATAACAAAGAATAGTCATTGCATATAGAAGTGGGCACAGTCCTGAGCAAACACAGTTTGCTATGCTTCCCAAGTTCAAAAAAGCTAGACAGGATGGTCTCCTGGACAGAGAATTTAGTATTAAAATGTGCAAAATTTATTCCAAGTCACCTAAAAAGAGTGAGTCAGAGCAACTAGGTGATTTCGGCTGATTCCTTGTGAGTTTCTCTGGAGGACCTTTTCGGAGGCAACAAAACCAACTTTGAAGAAGCATTAGTACACATTTGTACACTAGGGCAGCAGCTATTCCCTAGTCCCTGCTAGCATGCGTGATTGCTCCTTTTGAGGGACCTGCCTACTGGCTAATATTCTGTTTTGTCAAATTTCTAAAAATTTACTGATCTTTGTGAAAGACGCTGTATGAAATCGAATTCAGAAGCACCTCTTGGAGAGCTCCTCATTCTCTGGGTGTCTCCTTTGTAGATATGAAAAATGTCTGTTAATACTTTTCTATTGTTTTTCTCTTATTGATCCAATTTTTAAATAGGGGTCCATTCCATAAGCACTTATGAGGGTTATTATTTTTTCCCTTTCCATAAATACCCTTTCTCATCTAGGATGGGGTAGGGATGATTCAAGGTTTTTTTTTTTTTAAGATTTTTTCATTAAGGAGTTGAGTTATTATGCAATCATAAAAACATATAAAGTAAAACTATGATTTGCATTTGTTCTTAAACCAGAATTACCCCCACATCACCCATATCCCAGTCTCTTGATTCTTCTATATTTTGCCTCTACAAGCAATATAAATGTTTAGAGTGTGAATTTTCCAGAATTAAATGATTGCTTAGATATTATTTTGATTCTTGGCCGGGGAAGAGTATGCTACATTGTACATGTCTACCTGGTCCCTCCTTGCTGTTGTTGAGGAGAAACACATTCTTTCCTTATATCCTTTTAAGTTCTCAGCTGGGGCCTTTGTACAGATTAGGAAGAGAGAAACACAAAAGTTCACTAACATGTATATTTCTTAATACATGGGTGAAATCCAGGGAGTGAAAAACCTAAAGAGGTAGCTTAGAATTCAGGCTTAAATATCATCTTCAGCTAAATAAAAGGAAGAGGGTATAGAGAGGCAAGATCATGTGCAAGTTATCAGAAAAAGCATGATAAACAAGAGTTATGTCATGTTACAGATTTAAGTTGGTGACTTTTCCATAAATGAAAAATACTGTGATCTGAGTCATCTTTCTCTTTCTGGTTCTGAAAGGGAGACACTCTAACAAATGGAGATTTTCTTTATAAATGTAAAATTTCCTGATTAAAAGAAAACTTATGCTGTTTTCAGAGCTTCTCCTGTGTCTGTTGTTTCTTTAAATAACCAGTTCCAAAGAATCCTTATATCAAAAAGGCATATTTGGGGTAGCATATTCTGGTCTCTTACAATATCCTGATATGATACAAACCTCTTGTGAGCTTAGATACCACTTTTAGGATGAAAGAGAAGAGGGAGATGAACAAAATTAAATAGTCTCTTCCTATTTAAGAATGTTTCCTCAAATTAAATAGCCAATATGGTAATTAAAGTATTTAACCTAGTTACATATTAGTTAACCTGAATCTGTGCTGAAACGATATTAAATTTGTTATAGAACAAATTATAAATTTATATTGGATCCACCTCTCTAGACAGAAAAATTCTTTAAAAAAAACAGCAACAACAAAATCTTCAAAATGTAAGTGAATAAATTAAACTTTGATGCCAGTTCTTGTTTGTCTGAATAACTATTATAAACTAAATGTGTCCTCCAAATTTCCAAAGTTGAAAACCCTAATCCCCATTGTGGCCATTCACTGTGAAAATTGTAATATACTTACTTATGGACTTTTTACCCCCTTAGCTATTTTGGTTGTTTTATTAGTTATAACAAGACACCAGAGAGTTCATTATCTGCACACACAAAGATAAGCCACGTGAGAACATAGTGAAAAAGACTGGTAAATCAGGAAGAGAGCCCTCACTAGAAACCAGTCCTACTAACACTTTGATACCGAACTTTTAGCCTTCAGAACTGTGAGAAAATAAATGTCTGCAGTTTAAGTTACCCCGTCTGTAGTATTTGTTACAGGCACCTGAACAGAGTACCATAATTAAAAGCAACCACTAATATGATTTCCAGAGCCTTGAAAAATATATAATTTTTCTATAGATTTTTCTGAGGGAACAGCAAAGGGAGAAAAACAGGGCACAACAAAACTCTGACATTTTCTTCTATAATTGTTCCAACCTCCCCAATCCCCACACCTCCTGGAAGCTCTCCAAATCTCCCCTTTCTAAACTGTACTGTTTAATACAATGGCAATTTAGCCGTACATGGATAGTGAGAACTTGAAATGGAGTAACTGACTTTTATTTAGTTGTGATAATATAAAATTTAGATTTAGTTTTAATAAAATTTTGAAATTTTATTTAGTTTTGAGTAATTGAAATTTAAGAACAGAAGTGGTGTGTTTTGCCATTAAATGAGAATGTGTTGCTTTCGTAGGATTTAATTGTAACATAGCTTAATATGTGATTGTCCGGTTTGCAGGGTGTGGGCTGAGCACATTTGTTTTCCTGGCATAGCCCTTGAACATATCCCTGATCTAGTCAGTAACAGTAGCTTGCTTCAGTTCAGTTCCTTTTCTACGTATTGAATATAGCAATGCTGGTTATTTGTACACTTTACACAAAAAGCAAAGGCTGTGTTGATACCTATATGAATTGTGATTGGTAATTGTTATGGTTTGGATCTGGAATGTCCCAAAAGAATCACATCTTATAGGCCTGGTCCCCAATGCAGCAGTGTTCGTAGGTGGGGCTTTCAGGAAGTGATCAGATCATGAGAATCCAGTGATTGGATCATTGATGGGTTGTTATTATTATTATTATTAGTAGTAGTAGTAGCAGTAGTAGTAGTAGTAGTAGTAGTAGTACTGGGGATTGAACCCAGGGGTGTTTTACCGTAGAGCTACATCACCAGTCCTTTTTTATTTTTTATTGTTTTCAATTTTAAGATAGATTTTGCTAAGTTGCTGTGGGTCTCACTAAGTTGCTGAGGATAGCCTGGAACTTGCAATCCTCCTGCCTCCCTCAGCCTCCCATGTTGTTGGGGTCACAGGTATTGCCACTGCAACCAACTTGATTAATAATTTGAGGGCACCATTGTGAGGTAGTATAAACTGTGAGAAGTGAGGCCTAGTTGGAGGAAGTAGGTCACTAGGGACATGCCTTGGAAGGATATATCATGTCTCCAGCCCCTTCCTCCCTCTTCCCCACTTCCATGAGGTGAGCAACTCTGCTCCCCTTTGTCCTCTGTGCCAGAATGCTCCGCCTCTCCACAAACCCATAGAAATGGAACCTGTCAGTTGAGGACTGAAACTTCTGAAGCCAAAATAAATCTTTGCTCCTTTAAGTTGTTACTTTCAGGTATTTTAGTCACATCAACAAAAAGCTGAGTAATATAGGAATTAATTTGTAATACCTATTATTATTATTATTATTATTATTAATTATTCTGGAGACTGAACCTAGAACCTAGCACATGCAAGGCAAGTGCTTTTCCACTTAGTACATCCCCAACTAATCATCATTATTTTAATTATAATACAATTTAATCCGTTTTCTAGTTAAAGAGATACACACAAGCACGCACACTCATATATATACACAAATAATTTTAATTTAAAATAAAGGCTTGCAATTGATGCAAAATTAGGTGGAGATACAGAAATTAGTCCTATAACCAAAGCAAATTAAGAAAAAATAAGACTGTAAAAAGATATGGTGCAAATTTTACAGTGAATGGCAATTGCAATATGCTGCAGCAGTGCAAAATGTGAAAAGCATTTATGGAAAACGTTGAGATGTTTGAAGCAAATAATACTAAAGTTTTCTTTTAACTTAATAATAATGATGATAGAATTAATCACTCAATAGCTACGTTAAGTGTTTAACAGAAAATATTGTGAACAATTTGTAACAGAATTTGACCTTGTAATTTTGTTTGTATTCTTGCACGTGTGCACACACATATATAAAAACACACACAACTATTTTTACATGGAGAGATGGTAAAAAGCATTTTAGTTTTGGAAACTTTTTAGAAAATTATAAGAAGACTAAAAATATTTCATAAAAGGTAAAAGACCTCAAATTAAGCAAACAATTGCCTAAAGAATACAAGACCTGGAGCTGGAGCAGTGGCTCCATGGTTACCTCGCTTGCCTGGAGTGAGCAAGTACGCGAGTTCAAACCCCAGCACCACGTACACAATGAAGTGTCCAAGGAATGAAAGTCACATGAAAAACTAAATAAATATTGCTTCTCTCTTTCTCTCTCTCTCTCACTGTCGCCTCTTTCTTAAAAAAGAAAAAAAAAAGGATGCAAGACCTTTCAACATAATAAAGAACATATTTTTCACTCCTTGATGAATACAAAGCCTACAAGCAAAAGCAGTAGATTTAAGACTGAAGAAAGGGTTATTCCTTGCAGCAAGTCACTCTGGGGCGAATTCCTAAAGCAATGTGTCTCCCTGAACACAGAAAGCAAAGGGCTTTTACTGGGAAACTCATTGATATAAAGATGGTCACATTCCTTCTGAAATTTTTTTTTTTTAGTGGATAATAATTATGCAGAACAGAGCATTACATTGTGCCTCAGTTGTACTTGCAAGAACATTATTTGATCAATTTCATTCCCCATATCTATATATCTTTACGTATTCCACACATATATACATGTATGACACACACACAGCACACACATATATGTACATATTCTTACATAAGCATATAAATATACATGGAGGTACTTAGGTACATTCCATCCATTTCTCTTAAAGGCAAAGAACCTATACCGCAGCTTTGGAGCAAGATGAGCAGACCCTAGAGAGCTCCATGTTGCAGCACAGTGCTTGGGCCCCACAGAAATGCATCTACTGACTTGTATCCTGAACTCACCATAGGAAGCAGACCTACAGAACTGAAGCTATATCCTTGTAGTTATGGCCTGTATGCAATACACACTTGAGTCCAGAGGCCACTCCCTCAGCCCTATCCCTTCCCATCCTCAAAAGACTTTAAATGTAAACAGGTTTCCACCCATCTCTCTGAATGATTCCACACAGGGAGGAACATGTTCTCCTTGTCCCTTTCTGCCTTTTCCAGAATTTCTTGTGAATCAAATCTCTGAGGATGGGGCCCCAGCTACAGTTATATTTAAAACTCCCAGATGATCTAATTTGCATTGAATGTTAAATAACCCTGAGTTTAGTTTTCACCACTCCTCGGAGAGCAAAGTTTTCTTTTAAATTTCTCTTTAACTCTCAAAGTGGATACACATTCTGTGAAACTTAGCAAGATGTGATTCAATCATGGAATCACATCTATAAACCACTAGAATTAAAAGGGATTTATGGCCCAGAAAGGAGAAGGAACTTGTCCTGAGTTACACATCCGTTCATTGGCAGAGCCAGGAATAGAGTTTTGGGTGGAAAGCACAATTTTAAGATGATCCTATGACCTTCAATCCCTGGTGCTACTTTGGGGATGACATAATGTTGCATTTACAGAGAGTGTGTCCTTGACCAAATTTCAGTGAACGAAATCTCTGGCCATGTCTTCCAAAAGCCCAATTTAAGCAAGAATCCTGCCAAGTTAGTTTTGCCAGAATCTCCTACCCTTGATATCTGATCACTCACAACATCTGACTTAATTTCTCACCCTCCACCACCTTGCAGGTGATGTTTGACCACCATGGGCTGCCTTCAGCAAGAATCACTCCTTACTACTGAGGTTTCCTGTTAGTTATTTTCCATCCCCCATTCCTTTAAGTTTCCAGTTTTCCATATATTCAGAATTGAGCTCAATTTCCCTCCCCTCTTAACAAAACCCCGACCTGGTAGTGTCTATACCCATCTTGATAATTACTTTTTGAATAAAATCTTCCATGTTGTCTTTAACAAGTATTATGAATAACTTTTTGTTTAACACATGGACCAAGGAGATTATCTAGGTGGGCTTAATTTAATCCCAAGGGTCCTTTAAGAGCTGTCAGGGACAGAAGTCAGAAAGATTCAGAGCATGAGGGAGATTTGACATGATAGCAGTCTTCATTGCAGGGGTCCTGTGGAAGGATGGGCCTGTGACCTTGAGGAGCTGAGAGGGATTCGTGGCCCATAGCCAACAAGAAGATGGAAACTTTAGACCTACAACTGCAAAGAACTGAGTTTCTTTCTTTCCTTCTTTCTTCTTCTTTCTTTCTTTCTTTCTTTCTTTCTTTCTTTCTTTCTTTCTTTTTCTTCTTTCTTCTTTCTTTTTTTTATTAAGAGAGAGGGACAGTGAGAGAGAGAGAGGGATAGAGAATCAATTTTTATTTAATTGTTCATGTGGCTTTTGTTGCTCTGACACCTCATTGTGTCCGTGGTGCTGTGGTTCAAATTCCCATCCTTGTGCATGCCAGGCAAGAGCTGTAACCACTGAGCCACTGCTCCAGCCCCAAATAATGGAATTTTTGTAACTTGAAAAAGCAAGGAATAGTTGATACAGAGCTTCCAGGTAGACCCCGGCCTGAATGACACATTAATTTCTGCTTTGTGAGACCTAAACAGAGAACCTAATCAAACTCCTGACCTTCTGAACTGTGCAATAATAAATGTGCATTGTTTTAAGCTGCTAAGTTTGTAGCAATTTTTTATGCAGCAGTAAAGTGTGCCTTGGAGTGTTTTCCTCCACAGTATTTGGCATTCCTCAGAGACTGGCAGGAAGTTGGTCCTTCTGTTTCCCTGTGAGGGTGGAGTAATTTAGAGGGGTGAAGAAATTTGAGATGGGCTGTTGCCTCTGCTAATCATAACCCCACTGCCATTGTTGAATGGGTACTAGGAGCCAGGCTTTGCAACTGGATGCTTTACATTCATTACTTTCTTTGCTTCTTAACAACTGTCCTCAAGGCCAAGAGGAATTTTCCGTTTTACCGGTAAAGAACCTCAAGGTCAATAAGGCAGGCGAGTGGCCCAAATCATGGTGCTAGGAAGTGGCAGTGCACAGGTTCAGATCCCTTGCCTGACCCCATGGTTTTGTTCTGATGGCATCAAATGACCTTGTATTCCTTGAAGGGCGAGCGTACAAAGTACCACAAACTGGGTGACTTAAACAAATTCGTCTCTTGATTCTGGTGCTGGAAGTCCAAGATCACTGTCAGCACACTTGGTACTTTCTGGGGTGGTGAGGGAAGGGTGTATTCCAGGACTTTCTCCTAGTTCCTGGTACATCCAGGGCAATTGTTGCTCTTCCTTGGCTGCGGATACATCATCTCGACCTTTGCTCTCTCCTTCACAAGGTGTTCCCCAGCATGTACCTCTCTGTCTTTGTGTCTGAAGTCACATTGGACTAGGGTTCACCCTAATGACTTCATCTTAACTTGATTACCTTCAAAGGCCCTCTTTTCAAATGAGGTCACATTCATAGACTTCAGCATCTTTTAGGGGGACACACTTCACCCTATTATAGACCTTGAGTTCTGGTTCTTACCTGAAAGGCACAGAAGCACATCTGTAAGCAGATGTGTACTGCCTCACCCCATTAATCCTACACTTAAGATTGATATTAGGACCCAGGCCCTAGTCAGAGGGACAAAAGGAAACTTGTGTTTTCTCTTCCTGTCCTATTAGTCTTCCAGTTTCTTATCACAGCACCCTATGCCTGAGGCTGTCTCAGTCTCCAAGATCCTGGAAAAGGGAAGTTGTCAAATCCTGCTCATCTGTGCTCCTTGTGCTTTGTGATCCACATCCTGTCTGTGCTCAGTGGAGCTCAGAGAGCCCTCATCCCTGCTGGGGAGTCCTCGGGCAGGGAGTGGGCTTCGGAGCATTGCTGGGGTTTCCTAGCAGGAAAGAGGTGTCTGCTCACAGGCCGGAGGCTGTGAGCAGACACAACCCTTGCTGCCATTATTTGACTTGCTTCTTTCTCACTTTGCTGAAAATGAGCCTATCAATAGAGGCAAACCGCACTGTTGGTTCCCTTGCACTGCCAGCCAGGCCCTGCACTAAGGACTCTATATATAAAATCTCACTTTATTTTCATTATCATCATCAGAACTTGCACAGTGTTTTGTAGTTTGCAAAGCACTTTCTCAACCGACCTTCACCATTTTTGAGAGTATTTTATTTCCATTTTGTGGATGGACAAGGGCTTGCTGGAGTGCCCCCCTCTGATGTGTGATGTAGGCATTTTCTAGTAGGTTCACAGAAGTAGCCAGGTTTCCATGTGGCAGCTGATCAAGGCCCTCCTCCAGAGGAGGTGTTTGTTCCCACCTGTTTTTAGGGATCATTGGAACTTTCCTTCCTCTAAGGTGCATGTGGATGGCAGTGGTGACCTAGGATCCCACTCTGCTCTGAAATTCATATACACACTTATCTGTGCAAGGACACACAAGCTTTGTTGATCTCACTTTTGGAAAGAAACCATGGATTGACTTTGATAAGCTTTTTTTGAGGGAGGGTTCTACATCCTCTGGTTCAGTGTATGTCACCCTCTGTCTCCGAAGAGACAAACCCAAGAAAACACTAGGGAACTCAAGGGAGGCCCAATGCAGGCATAATTCCTAGCTGGAGTTGCTACTTAAGACTTTGCTACCATTTCTTCTATCATCATCTCACACATCACACAGAATGATGACAGTCTGTGTTTACATATTAGAAATATATTGCTGTATAACAAATTACCCCAAATTTAGTAGCTTAAAATAATACACATGTGTTATCTCATAGTTTCTGTGATACAAGAATCCAGATCAGATTTAATCGGGTCGTTCTGACCTGGGGTTTCCCACAGGGTTGCTGTTAGCTGGCCTTGGAGTTCTCTGGGGCTAGAGCGTCTGCTTCTGGACTCACTCGTGGGGTGGGGTCGTGATGTTCATTGAGGTCTTAACTGGATGTTGAGTGGATACCTCAGTTCATAGGCCTCTGCATTGGCTTCTCGAATGTCCTCACAGCATGGCTGCTGGCTTCCTCTAGAACAAGTGAGTTCAGAGAGAGACCAAGACTGAAGCAGCAGTTTTTTTGTTTATTTTTATTACCTAAACCCAGACCATCACTTTTGTTGTCTTCTACTGGTCACACAGACCAGCCCTGGTCCAATGTCGGGGGGAGACCATATGGGAGTAAATGCCAAGTGGTGGGGTTCCTGCGGCCATCCTGTAGGCTGGCTACCATCATTTGACAAATGTTTTACATTTTTCAGAGAATTTCGCATACATTGTCTCACTTTAAGAAAATTACTTTTGGCATGGATTTATTTAGTTTTCCCAACAAAGCCTCTCAAGGGACGAGAATGCCACATTTCTGGAATTGATGTACCTATCCTGTAATCTTCCTAATCGATACCTAAGCTGAACAAAATAAGCACTCCACAAGTAAAAATAAAAGTTTTCATGGATTGGAATGAGTACTCACTGCAATGTAGATTTGAAATGTGTCTAGTTAAGTAGGCCACTTGACATCCTTTGCCTCAGTGTTTTCTCTTTAAAATGAGATGCACAGAAGAAAGGGTTGGACTGGATATTCTTGAAGAGAACATCCTTTCAACTGCAAGACTTTCCCCTTAAAGTACAGGGGACTAATCTCACTTGAGAATACAGGGGAGGAAAAATGCAGCGCATTAGAGGACTACCCAGCTCAATGTTTCTCGGGGGATCTGTTGCAAAATAATAGAGCTACGGTTCAGAGCCTGTTGGGCCAATGTGCTTTCTTCTGTAAGTTGCTCTTCCCGGGGTCTGAGTGAAGCTGGGCCAGCCTCAGGGCACCCTGCCTGTTGTCTGGAATAGTACCATCACCACTACCTTCGACATTTATTTAGCACCTACTAATTGTCCACCCATTTCAAGGGTTTCGATTACCCATATGAATCATAACAACCCTATGCCACATAATGAAGGAAAGAAAACCCTGGTTTCTTTTACCTGAATGATGGGCCCTAAATCACAAGCAGTAAGGAAAGAATGAGAGTTTGAAATTCAAAGGCTGGGTTAGCGGTAACTGGAAGCAAAAGGTACCAGATGCAAGGTGACTTCCACCTGGCTACCCACAGAGTCTAGCAAGGCACCCGACTGCAAGCAGCTGCCACCACTCCATGCTGAAAGGGTGAGGTGACCTCCAGGGACAACCTTGACTCTGTTGCTGTTTGACTCCTTCTTGAACAGGTGGCCTGCTACACTCTGAGCCAAGAACAAGTTGAGGGGTATAATGCCACATGCCTGCTCTATATGTGACACGGTGCTCTTGACTTCCAGGCTGCAGAACCAGCAGCAGTGTGATAGGCTGGGAGAGAAGTGAAGACTTTTATATACTTCCCAGGAGCAGTCCTGCCTTCTCTAGCCCAGATAGGCCTCTGCTACTTCCGTGAAGAACCCCAGCCTCCTTTCCTTCCTGTCTTATGGAATTCAACTCTTTTCTCCCTGGCTTCGGTCACCAACAACCCAATGTCAATTGCAAACTTTAGTCTCTGTTGCCTTCTGGGACAGCAGGCTCTCACCTTATTCTTTAATGTCCTCTAGCCTCCCAAAGGCCCAAGTAGAAGCTCTGAAAATTACTCAAACTCCTAAAAGAAATCTATGGTGATAAAGATTAGAATAATGGTTACCTGTGACAGGGTGGTACAGACTCCCCTGTAGCCTTCCGAGGTGCTGGAATTTTGTATATCTTAATATGGGTGTATCATATATAAAATTAAGCTGTGAATTTAAGATTTTTAAATTTCTTATAATTGATCTCTTAATTCTTTCCTTAAATCTTCTTATTTTAGTTCATTGAACAATTTGGTAATCAAATTTTTAAATCTCTCTCTGGGTTTTCATCCACTTCCTTATCAGGGGGATCCTTTGTTGGGGATTATGGGTTTGTAGGGGGGTATATTTGTTTGCCTGTTTTCTAATATTTTTAAACATCTTGCTCTTGTGTATCAGTTAAAGTGGATTCCTTTTCCTCTTATTTTGTGTGTGTCCTTTTGTGTGTAATTATCTTATTTGTTCTGAGGTTTCTCTCTGGATTTGATGTGTGGCTAGATGTCAAGGGACGGGTCCTGAGTTCCCTCTGTTACTGCTCCTCTCTTTGTCCTTCTAAATGGTTTGGATTTAATTATTTATTTATATTTGTCTCCTCCCTTTTTTGAGTTGGAGTACTGTCTGGGAGCAGAATCCCTAGCCTGTGCACTTTCAGTGTCCCTGCAGATTCTCAACACCTCAGGGAATATGGGGGGAAAACAATATACAGCCCTAAGCTGAACACTTGCTTCCTATTATGATTACAAGAATGTTAACTGCCGCAAAACACAAAAATGGTAGGGTCAGCAACTGTGGCATTCCCAGCAGTAATGATTGCAATAGCATTAATGGTAGCAGCGGAAGTTATATAAACTATTATTGCTAGATGTTGGTAAGAATACTTAAGAGAAAAGAAATGTGAAAAGACGGTAGAAAAGAGCTTATAATTTCAAAGAGCGAATGGAGAGAATGTAGAAGAGATGTTAGATGTAATAGTTATAGGATAGGAGGAGAAAAAAGTAGAGGTAACAGAGTAAAGGAAAAGTGAAAAGTAGAGGAATAGAGTTTGGCTGTTACCAGAAGGAAAGAGAGAAGGAAGAACTGAAGAGACAGACCAATGAGAAGTAATATGAAACAAAAGACAAATATACTGATCAAACACCCAACCTTCTAAGGGCAGAGTGGGGCAAAATAACTACATTTAACAAAATGCTAAAGTTGAAAGAAAGAAAAAGAAATAAAAATAAATATGTGTATGTATATATGTCCATGAAGCAGTCAACACCACAAAACACACATAAAAACAAAAACAAAAGGAAAAAAAAGATTCTTAATGAAAAATTGAGTGACTTGTTTCCACTGAGGTGGCCAAAGTAGACAATGAGGGTAGATGGTCCTTGTCTGCTGGAGTTTTGTCAGCACATTCTGGAATGATGCACTCCCAGGATGGGATCATTCCAGGGTTCTAAGAGTAGATGTCTGGATGGTGGGGCTCAGGTCTAACCTGGGCTCAGGTGGCTTGATGCATGGTGATTGATCTGGAGAGGTTAAGTCAACACACCCCAAGGATCTGACTTTTGCTAGTCTCTACTAGGAATCTAAATCTCAGGAGTCTTCCTTGGATTCTAGTCGTGGGGCTTCAGTATGGTCCTAGACCCTCTCTACTGGCAATGAAAGCTGCCTTTCCATATTTCCTGGCTCAGTCTTGGGCATTCCATTGACGACTTGTTCAGGCTCTATGCCCACTTCAGCTTGTCATGTGAGCTGTCAGATTCAAGGGGGAAGGAAGTGAGATGGGCTCCCTTTTGCTTTTTCAACTTGAATCCCCCTGGGTAAAATATCTTCTGGGCCTATTTAGAACTTGATCTGTTGGGTACACCTTAGGATACATGATAGTCATCTGCCAGGATTGTGGAGTGACTTGCTCAGAACTCCTGACTCTACAGCCACAGCCTCCTCAAGATGACTACTGCCTCATCTCCCTGTGGACAGCTAGGAAACATGGTGTAACCTTCACGCAGTAGAGAAGCCCCAGATTCAGCTAAGGATAGGGTGTCTTTCTGGTCTCAGGATTCTCTGTGCTAAATCTGACATTATTGTATCTCTGAATTCTTCCTCCCTCCGTGCCAAACCAGCTGCCCAACAATGGCTGTGGAGGCAGCTGTGACCTGATGAGCCCAACTTTCTTCTTTAGTTAATATACCCAAATTTCTGAGTCTCCAAGGTTCTTTGACTGTCCAATATTGAGTTTTAGTGAAGTATGTTTTTCACCCATCTCACAGAAAGGCAGTCCAGTGTTTGAGTCCAGAATAAACACAGTCTTCTGATAGCCTGCCATCTTCCTCTTCTGCACTTCCCAGTTGTATTAGTGTTTTGATAGTAGGGTTACTACCCATTGGGACCAGTCTTCATTTTTTTGAACTATTTATGCTACATAGCATCCTTGACCCACCTCTCCAGTAAATACCAGTTGTGTTTCCTAGGGAAATGAGGGTGAACTTAACTGGTTCTTGGCTCTCACCAGGGTCCCTTCCATCCTTAAAGTCCCCTCAAATAATGGTCTTTTTCTATCAAAAGACCCTTACCTTCTAGGCTAGAAATAAAGTAGGTGTCCTCCTAGCTCCTTATTGTTGCTTCCCAACTTTCTGCCTACCTTTTCTAAGTGCTCCAAGCCAAGTTTGTTTACATTGCAAGTTATCACACCCCTTTGCCTCTGATCACAATCATCTACCGATCTCTAGGTTCTCCCTCTAATTCCTTGATAGATAAGACCTGGTTCCTTGTCACCCTCTCCAACAGCACTCCTCTTGAATTCTTGGGATTTTAAAATTCTACCTACCTATATTTCCAATACTCTTTATCTTTTCACCTTCAATAGTTAGTCTTCTACGCTATTTCAGCCACTCCCACGGTCTGTCTCCAGATGATGCCATTGAGAGAATGAAGTCATTTTCAAATCTACATTTTGATCACCACCATTCTTTTCAGTTCATTCCACAATCGTGTCTGAACTTCAACAATTCTTTGTCTACATCACAACCTACAATCTATTGATTCTTCCATCTCTTTATTGTTCCACATCCCTTCTGTGGCCTCCTTATTGCTCCTGGCCACTCTGGGGACTGGGTCGCAAGTAGATGATAATCTTCCTTTTGTGGGACTGTTCTGATGCCTTGGTGTGTAAGAACAGGGAATTTGCACTTGGTTTTGGCTCTTCCCTTAGATACCCACAGAGTGAAGGCCTCATCCCCTTGGAGATTTTGTTCCATCCTTTGTTGTTTCATCCTTTATAGTGAGGCCCATCCTGACCTCTGTATTTAAAATTGTGAGTCACCCCAATATCATTATTCTTTATCCTCCTTCTGTACTTTATTTCCCCCATTGTATTTATTGCTAATATACTATACATTTTCTTTTAAATATATTCCTCAACAATGGAAGCTTTATGAAGGCTTGGAATTTTGTGCATTGTAACCCAGTGCCTAGAACAATTCTTGGCACATGTGTTTTTATCAATAAGTACTTGTTGAGTGAAAACAAAGTGTGATGATTGATTGCATTTTGAACCCAGGTCAATTGAGCTAGAAAGTGTTACCTTGTCACTGCTCCTTGTCATTTAAGATGAACCGCAGATATAAAATCAGAAGAGTGGTAACCATGGAGTTCAAGGCTCTTCTGAGGCTACTAGTGGAAGCACAAGGCAGGGAATCCATAAAATACTTGGACAGTATATTGGTACTATATTGGTAATTGGCAATATAGTACCAATTAAAATTCTGGAAAAAGATAAAAAAAAATCAGATGAATTGCTGATAAAATGAAGTTCAGAACCAGTACTCTTTTTGCTCTTTCTCTAACCTTCTTCATCTTAATCTCTGTCTTCTCTTTTTCTATATATTTTTCAATTTTCCCACCTTATATCTCTTGTTTTCTGCCTCTCATTTTCTTACCTCTCACTCCTTTGACCTCTTTTCTCCTCTCAGCTTTATCATAGAACAAAGCAAATTAATTTTTGGAAAGAATTTTAATTTCCAAAGCATGGGAAAAATGAAATTGTCCCCTTCCCCAATGTTCCCTTGAGCATCCTGTGCTTTAATGAAATAAATGGCCTGGAGGAAACTGTGTGTGTGTAGGTCGGGTGTCAGGTCTGTCCGTGTCTGGGATCTCTCTCTTCCTCGCTGTTTGGACTCTGCAGCTCTAGGGGGATGAACAGGGCAGGGAAAGCTTGTCACTGTCCCCTTGTCCCATGATACTTATGAAACAGAAATAAATGATAGATGGGCCTAGAGATTTTGAGGAAAACAAAGGAGGGCGGGATAAGCCCCTCTTGGTAGTGAATCTGGAAACTAGTAGAAAAACACACTCCTCTTCCTGAATACCAAGTTTTAATTTCCATGGATGAGTTGACCTGGGGGAGCCCAGTTCTCTCCTTTCTCAATAAATTACTCTACACCAGCTGTGAGTGGTGGAAGCAGAGGAACAATTTTATATTGAGGCACCTGCCCCACCAGTGGGAAGCAGAGCTGCCCCAGGAAAGTATACTGTACAGACTTCAGCGGTCCTCATTTTGCAGTGTATGTAGCAGTGTGGAAAGGACTAGGACTTTGGTTTCAGGCAAACTTGAGCTCAGCCTCTCTGCATTATTTTCTGCCTCTGAATCCTTGAGCATATTACGTAACTACTTTGTGCCTTAGTTTCCATTTGTGCCAAATGGAAACATTGGCATTCTCTACCTCTTCAGGTTTTCATAAGGACTGTACTATAATAATGACAATGATGATGATGAGTCTGAATTTGAACACTCACTGTATGCCACACATGTTGCTAAGTGTACACAGTAACTTGCATAAAGTCCCCAGAAAAATTCTTGGCATGCAGTAGGCATTTCATACATTTGAAGCAGCATTATTATCCAGCAATAAATAGGAGATGGAGATAATTACTTTGGGGAACATGAACATTCAAGACACATGAATCTTTCAGGTCACTTCTCTGTTGTGAGACAGAGAACTTTGAATTTCACTGCAGAAAGAGCTATTCATCAAGATGAATTAGATTATGGTTGCAGAAAGGGGCAACTCCAAAATCTCGGTCTGTTACTTAACCAGGTTGTATTCTCACTTACACTGCATGTCCAATGAGGGCTAGCCTGCCGTTCTACTCATCATTGCTACTCAGAGCCTTAGACTATGATTACTCCAACTTGTCATCTGTTTCCACAATCACAAAACCCAGGAGGACTGGAGGAGAGAAACAGCAATTAAATACTTCCACTCAGGAGTAAATCTCTTCTCCTTTTGTTTACATTTGACAGGCCAAAGAAAGCCACTTGGCCAAAAATACCTTGAATATCATGAAGAAATGCTATAGATTATGGATACATTCCAGGATATTTATGAATAACCTAGTGATTGGGGACCTTAATGACCACCAAGAAGGATGAACTCTGGATGGTGGACATAATTAACATTCTGTTTATAAAAATGATTAAAAAGAGGTATTGTGAACTGGGCACCTATTATATGATAGACATTGCGGTACTTTGCATTCATCTCTCAGTTAATCCTCCCAACAGGGAGGTCAATAATCTCCATATAATGTAGAAACTGAGGTTCACTTACTAAAACTTAATAGGTATTAAGAATAGCATGAGGATAGTCCACAAAGTGAGCACATGCCAGAATGGCAAATGGATCTTGAATGTCAACTCTGACAGATATATATTAGAGAACTTTGGAGAGAAAGCTTTCCAACAGGAAAGAGTGGTGTGATGGATTAACAATGTCTGCTGTTGGACATATGCAAAGGGGAGGGCAACAGGGCACACAGGTACACCCGAGCATTTTTCTTAATTTATTTGGGTTTTGATTATATCATCTACAAAGTAAGTTTGGATATACCTTACCTGTATGAAGGTAGGAGCCTGGCCATCATGACTTCCTTATGTCCTCTGAGGGCACCCAAACTTCTATTTCTACTTGCATATATTCCAACTGATTTTATGGATACAATTTATTGCTGTTTGAATGTGAGGTGTCCCCCCAAAGTTCACATGTGACAATTAGGGATGGATGAGGTGAAATGATTGGGTTATAAAAAACTTAACCCAATCAATGAGTTAATTCCCTTATAGGGATTAACTGGCAATGGTAGGCTGATCGGGTGTGGCTGGAGGAGGTGGATCATGGGGGGTATGCCTTTGGGTATATATTATATATCTAGCATGTAGCTTCTTTCTCTGCTCTCTGCCTTGCTTCCCAAAGTGAGACTTGAGCTCCTTGCTCCTTGGAGCCATGCCTGCCACCATGATGTATGTACAGCCTAACCTTAAGCCCTGAGAAATGGAGCAGGCCTTCTCTGGACATAGACCTCTGAAACCATGAACCCCTAAATAATCTTCTTCCTTCTAAAATTATTCTTGTGACTAAAGGTAGTCACAGCAGCAAAAAACTGACTGAAACCCAATGCCATCATATGATCAGCAAAATCCATTTGTATGTGTGTGGGATGGAATGGTGTAAGAGAACTCAATAGATTCAATAATTGAAACTGTTCCAAAAGAGGGCATAACCTGAGATCTTTAACAGGAAGAATAAATCATTTATTACCACTTATGGGTGCCAATCATCACTGCCCCACCCATCATCTGTGAGCTGAATATGCTTCTTCTCCTCTAGATTTGAGTACTGTGTTTCTTAGTCTAGGGTGCTATGCTGGGGAGACATGATTGTCAAATAAACATATACCATCATTTTGGTGGTGATTGGGGGAATAAAAACTAAGTATATATTTTTTTTAAAATACACAAGGTATATTAACCAGAGTCTCAGCAGGAATTAGAAGGCACTCCCAAGGAGTTTAGTTGAAGATAATTTAGTAAAGATAGTATTTATAGAGGTGTAGTTGGAATGAAGAGAACTAACAAGAGTGGTAAGATACTCAGGAACTAGCAACAGTGGGAAGCCATTACCACTCCCAGACCTGAAAGGACAAGAGGAGAGAAAGGTGTTCTGGAAACTGTGAATGCTGTGGCCAAAACAAGTGGGCTGCTCAACTGAGGTATGACTGTAGGAACTCAGCTACTACCCAGACTACCACTGGTCAGAGAGAGGGTGGGGAGAAACCACCCAGAATGTTCTCTCATCTGCTGAAAACCCACCAGAGGGCTTAGAGACTGGATGGTATAGAGATGGGAGACAGACCCCTTGGGCCACTCGGCCAGGCAGAATAGTGTAAATAATGGTTAAGAAGAGACAGATGGAGAAAGCCCAACACAAGAATAGACACAGAAAATAGAATACAAAATTCACATGAGTCTTAGGGATATCACTTCAGAGATTAGGAAGGGAAAGGAATATTGGGGTATAGGAACCATATTCAACTTGACTTGGGTGCCAAGGCCTGGGGGAAGGACATTTGTAGCCCAATAGAACTTAAACTTGCTTTCCTTACCTATAATCCCTGGAAACATGTTTTCCTTCTTCTTCTCCTTCTCATCTCCATCCTCTCCCCATCCCCTCCCCCTTCTTCTTCATTTTTTTTTTAAGATCACTGTTTGTAAGCATGTCACTCTTTTCCTTGAAGCTGAGATAAAACAAAGAAGCATTTTTTACCTAACTTGGATGAGAAGCTTAAGAAGATGTATAAGTGGCATATGCCTGTAATCCCAATTACTCAGGAGTCTGAGTCAGGGGGATTACAAGTTTGAGAACAGCCTAGGAAACTTAGTGAGACTCTATCATAAAATAAAATAAAATAAAATATAAAATATAAAATAAAAGGCTAGAGATACAGCTCAATGGTAGAACATTTCTCTAGCATGCACCAAGCCCTGGCTTCAATCCCCAACACACACACACACACACACACACAGAGAGAGAGAGAGAGAGAGAGAGAGACAGACACACACACACAAAGATGTGAGATGTGTATGACCTTGGGCCAGTCCAAGTGAAGGAAGCCACAGTCTCCAGGGTAAAGGTTGGGACTCACTCTAATAATGGAGATGGAGATAGTCTTCTCGGGGTTTCTGGTTGTTACTGTTATTCGTAGTTTGGAAGATTTTATCTTCTTTTCTCTTTTAAAAGGAGGCCAATCAGATGACCCATACTGATTTCCAAGGCTCTACATGTTGTCCTGAAAATGCTTCCCAACTTTTAGACACAAAAGGGGAACTGCTATGTTTTCTTCTTTTCTCGGTTTTTCTTCCCCTAAAAATGATAAGCACTTCTCCTGACCTCAGAAACAAATGCTTCCATGAGGGCAGAAGACAGGCTTATATCTACATTATCCAATATGGTAGCCTCTAGCCACATGTTTCTATTTAATTTTAAAAATTAAGTTCTTTAAAAGTAAAATGTAAGAATCACCTCTGGGCCACACCATCTACTTTTCAAGTGGTCCATAGCTACACACGGCTAGAACCTACTGTGTCAGGCCGTGTATAATGTTTCTACATTGTGGAAAGTTCTTTTGGACACATTGATCTAGATCCTTTGGCAGAGTGTTTGACAGATAGGATTCAAAATCTGTTTTCATCCGTGGAATCCTCAATGACAAGGGGTTCTTTCTGGGTCTGTATAGTTTTCTTATGCAGCCAGCAAATTAGTGATGATGGTGATAATGATGATGATAATGATGATCTACATTTATTTAGGATGTAATATGTGCCAAATAGCTGAAGATTTTAAATATATGTCATTTAATTGTCACCATAATCATGAAGAGCTATCATTATTTCTGTTTCAACAATGGAGAAACAGGTTCAAAGAAATTTTTATTTCACAACTATCAGGTTACACCAGATAAAAATTACCAATGTTTAGCTATTTTTTATGAAAATGGCAATTGCATATATTTCAATTTCATAGTGAATGGCAGAGCCAGGTTTAAAATCAAGACCAAGTTCAATGAGTCTAAGCCTCTGTAAATGACCACCTTGAAGCCTACTTCATAGGGCAGTTGGAGGATTGATTAAATTAAACAGTGTTAGTTCTCTGCACCAGTGTACAGCAAAGCTCATTAAACGTTCATTTTGTTTTAGTTTCATCTGTCTGTCAGACTTACTCTCTGGGGAGGCAGCACACAGCTGTCTGAGCAGATGTGGCCAATGAGATTGGGAAGAGGTGGCCTATTGCCATTTACTAGACTCCCTGCCAGGGACCTGAGAGATTCCTTCATTGTCATCAAGACCTCTCCCAACCCTGCCAGCTACCCATCCCCACTTCTTGCTCTCAGAGTCTCTTCTGTGGAGTAGGTCTGGGTCATTCTTTCTGGGCCTTGAGCAGAGGGACAGTAGATGAACATTGCCCTTTCCTATTCTCTGTGCCCCTGAACAGCCCCAGAAGATAAACACCTTGTCAACAAACCCTTCCCCTCAGGACTGCAGAAGGAACAGGAGGGTGGGAGGTAGACCTGAGGGGTGTCTGCCAGACTGAGTATGACAGATGTTTATGTAAGCTGTACTCTGAAATCTTCTGCACATTGTAGCTTTGCATGGTTTGTATCTGGAAAGGAGAAGGATTTGAAATTCCTTCTCCTTTTATTTGGCAGGAGTGAAGAGGAGCCTCCCTTGGCTCAGGGGTCCCTGTTCGGGTGGAGTTTAGAACTTGGGAGCAATTTCCATCCATATGAGGAAACTGTCTATCTAAAGCAATATTACAGAACTGCCAGATCTAGAAAGGAAAATATAGGGCACCCAGCTAAATTTGAATTCCAGGTAAATCATTTTTAGTAAAGTATATATACCATGCAATATTTCAGAAATGTTTCTATTAAAATTATTTGTGGCTTATATGAAATTCAAATTTATCTGGTGCCATGGTTTGAAAGCACTCTTCCAAAAGTCAGGTGTTGCCAATATAGTAGCATTGAGAGGTGGGGCATTGGAGAGACGATTGGGCCATAAGTCTCCTCCCTCGTGAATAGAATTAAGGTCCCTAGGAAAGGCCTTGCAGAGCATAGAACATTCCTTGAACATGCCCATCAAATGTTCAATGCACAGTGTTCAATGCCCATCAAATGTTCAATGCACAGTGTCCTCTCTTTTCTAGAGGAGGCAGCAATAAGGCACCATTTTGGAAATCAAGAGCCATGCTCTTTCAACAAGGAAACCTGCCCTCATTTTGATCTTGGATTTCCCAGCTCCAGAACTGTACAAAATATATTTGTTGTTTTATAGATGACTCAACCTACAGTGTTCTGTTATAGCAGCACAAAACAAAGATGCCTTGGCTACCTGTAGTTTATTTATCAACCTTTCCACAGGAGCATTTCTACCTACCTTTCAGATGCAAATTTATCTATGACAATGTTAAGAACACATGGATTCAGAAAAAGATCCAGGTCTAGTTTTAGCAGCTGCAGCCTGGATTTATAATCATGGTCTCAAGAGAGGGGCAGAGCAAAGTGATTTCAACCTGTGGCTCTCAAAAGATGTTCCTTTGTACCAGCAGCATCACCCGGAACTTGTTAGAAATGCAAGTCCAAATCCTCACACCTCACCAGGACCCCAGGACCTATTGATCGGGATTCCCACGTTGGGTGGGTCCTGCATTCTGCTTTAAGCAGTTCTGTGGGTGATGCTGATGAGTTTGAGAGCTGCAAGTTTAGACAAAGCAAGTTCCTTGGAGTCCAGATGGATCTGGACTTGAAACCCTCTACCATTTACAGGCTATATGAATGTAGCTGAATGCTTCCTAAATAAAAAAGGAATACAGTATCTTATTTATGGATATGTTAAGAGTTAATTGAAGCTATGTATTATACATACAATCCACAGTGCTTGTCATTGTAAGACAAGCAACTATTACTCTTATTTATATGACAGGTGTAGGTACAGTCACACTCTGAGACAAATTTGACAGCATGGCAAGCTACATTTAATTGCAGTCAATCTCTGTGTGCTAGGTTCAGACAAGTCTTTAATTTTAAGAGGTCAGTTTCCAATAGCCCTATAGAGGAAGACAGGAATTAAGAGAAAGTTACAAGGAGAAAAATGACCAACCCACGTGGGCACTGGTTTCCCAGCTGACACACAGCACAGAGTGGAAGGCCTTTTGTTAAGATCTTGATTCGGAGCAATTGCTCAAAAGGCAAGTTAGCTTTTTCCCTTTTGTGGAAAGGATAAGGACCAGAAGAAGTCTTCTCCTGAGAAGTAGGGATGATGGGGGACTCCTTTCAAGAGAGGGGAGAATTTACACTGAGACTTGTATCACAAGCCAACTTGGGGCACCCATATTACATGTGGACTAAAGTTTCTCAGATTGAGCATTACTGACATTTGGGGTCAGATAAGTTGCTGTTTGGGGGCCTGTTCTGTGCACTGTAGGATGTTCAGCAGCAGCCTACGTTTCCTCCTACTGGATGCCTCTCTCGTCCTCCATTACATATCGACAACCCCCAACCCCCCAGACATTGCCTCATGTACCATGGGCAAAACTGCCTTGGTTGAGAACCATTGTTCAGAGAGTCTGTTAGACAACACCCTCTCAGACAACTTCAACAGCTGTCATTTATTGAGTATTTACAGTATCTCCAATCCCCATACTCAAATCGGAAGGTAGGTGTAATGACCTGTATTTTACGATGGAAAAAGCTGAGGCTCAGAGGGTTAAGGGAACTTGCCTCAAATCATATAGCTAGTATATTTGGGATTCTGACTGAGAGGCTGATTTAACTCCAAAGCTTATAGTTCCTGCCGAAACACTCCATTTCTTTGGAAAATGAAGAATTTTCTTTTTTCTCTTTAAGAATAAAGTCAACTCAATTCCAAAAATATGGATACTGTAAGTAGCTAAAAGAGAAATCCAAGATGCTGCTCCTTTCAAGCTGCTTTCAATATCAGCAACATGGGGAAGATTAGGTTCTTGCATGTACCACAGGGAGCAGTATGAGGCATTTTAGGCCAAAATGAGCATTTCTAGAGGTAGAACTTCAAGAACTGAATGCCTTTGTATATGTTTGCTTCACATGTTCTTTGCTGCCAATTGTAACAATAAAGGGAGCAATGAAATCTTGAAGTTCCTGGGATCTACCAGCCACAAGTCCTATGAAACACTCTCTTGCCTTGGGGTGGGCTGTGTGTTGCTTCTCGCCAGACACTCGGCCATCTTCTTTCTGGCTCTCTGCATGAAGTCCACCTTTCCCCTCTCCCTGCGCATGGCAGTGTACTCGTATGCTTTGAGCTTGCTGTAGTAGTCAGAGAACTTGTTGTAGAGGATGGAAATGGGCATCCCATTGAGAATGATCCCAAAAGCAATGCAGAGGAAGGCAAAAAGCCTGCCCAGGTGGGTCTCTGGGCACATGTCTCCATAGCCCACAGTGGAGATGCTCACCTGTGTAGGAGGGAAAGCAGGATGCAACTGTTAGCACCGTGAGGAGGACAAAGAAAGAAAGGCAGGCAGGGAAGTATCCTCTGTCTCCCTACAGATGTCCAGAGGTGTATAATAGCTTCTCCTGGAGCCCGCTTTAGGAGGCACCAGAGAGTCTGCCTGTGGGACCTGTGTCATGGAAAGAAACTCTGGAGCTGGAAGACTTTAGTTTGAATCCTATTACTCATAACTACTCTTATACATGACATGGGGAAAGCAATACCTACTTTAAAGGGTTATTGTAAAGAGCATTTAAGATAACATAGGTCGGGGCTGGAGCGGTGGCTTGGCAGTTATGGCGCCTGCCTGGCATGCATGAGTACGCAAGTTCAGACCCTAGTACCACGTACCAATGAAGTCCTGGAGCAATGAAAGCCACATGAAAAACTAAAACTAAAAATTGTTTCTCTCTTTCTCTCTCACTGTCCCTCTCTCTTAAAAAAAAAATGTATGTTGAGCTCCTGGTATAAATTGTGCTCAGTAAATGCTGGTCATTGTCCTTTCCCCCACCTGGGGCCAGCATCAGGATAGCAGTTCCCCAGGTTTACCTGTATCATGAATGTATTCGAAAGAGCTTGGACTTACAGCCAGTAAAACCAGTGTTCAAGTCCTGACTCCCCTCCAGACTCTTAGAGGGTACCACACAACTCCCATGATTCTTGTGAAGACACTTAGAAAATGAATATACAGCACTCAACAGAGTACCAGGCACACAAAAGACATTAAACTCCTCTATTGTCCTCCTTTCATCTTTAAAATGGAATCAATTATGGCATTTCTCAGAGTTGCTAAATAGTTCAATTGAGATATTTTATATGAAGGCACTTTAATGGCAAATGTCCAGAGAAATACTCCTTATTTTATGAAGGGACTGTTGGAAGGCCTCACAGATCAGAAATACGCTCACCCCGCATGAAATTTCTCTCAGCACTCTGGTCACACTGCTTTAAATCCCACTAATGAGAGATTTATTTAGGTTAACAAGCTTCTGTTTTAAAATGTGGATACCATGGGACTAGTTATCAGTTAGTACAGCCAGAGAAAATCCTGGGAAAATCCCTTGGGGACTATTTTTTATGCTTCATGTGCCTCCTGTGGTCCCTAGACTATTGGCTAAGTTACTAGAAGCCTCTTAAGCCAGACTATTGCTTAGAGTTGTAAAAATTTTGCCTTGCACAACTCCAGGGGGCACTCATTGCTCCATGGATTTGGAGAGTTGTTGCCACAATATTCCAGAAGATGGCAGCAATTATACAAAGTCACCCATTGACCTTACTGAGGTGGCCCTTAGTGTAGAAATGTAACTGTTTATTTTGATGATTTGTAAGTTTGAACTTACAAATGTGACTGATTGATCAATTAGAATGAAATGGAGAAATGAGTCAGCTGGAAAATTTGGTGGAGCCGATAAGAAGGAGAGCTCTATCCAGACCATGAAAAAGAGAAAACATACTGGGGATGGTGGCACACTCCTGTAATCCCAGTGACTCTGGAGGCTGAAGCAGGAGGACCATAAGTTTGAGGCCAACCTCAGCAAATTAGCAAGACTCTGTCTCTAAATAGGATATAAAAAGGGGAGGAATAGCACTCCTAGGTTTGATCCAGTACAAACAGAAGAAGGGGAGGGAGAGGGAAGAAGATGGGAGGATGGGGGTGTAAAGAATAAGGGGAAAAGAGAGAGAGAGAGAGAGAGAGAGAGAGAGAGAAGGTGAGAATACTAGTATGTCCCTGGTGAGGTACCAGGCTCACAGCTCCACCTCTGGTGAGGAAGCTGTAGAGGATGTGCTGCCTTTTCCCATGGTGGAAGAACACAAGCAAGCATGGAAGAGGTGGGATGGTGTAGACAAGGTTAAGCAAAAAGGCACCGCACTAGACTTCCTGAGTCTGAATCCACTTCCCAGCTGTGCAAGTTGGGCGAGTCATCTAAACTCTCTCTGCTTCAGTTTCTACTTTTGACACAGGGGGAGAACAGTACCCACCTTACAGGATTGTTCTAGGAATTAAAGGAGTGCCTGGTACAGGATGCGTGTGCAGTAATGTCAGTGCATGTATCGTGTAGGCAAATCCAGGAGAGCCTGTATCTTAGAGTTGATCCAAGCTGCAGGAAGGCAAAGACCAACATTTCCTGAGCACATTCCCTGGCCAGGAGCTCTATATTTGTTAAGCTTATTAGACCCACAGGCTGTAGAAACAGGCTCCTCCCTGACTTCTGCTCATTGCTGGCTGAGGGACATTAGGGGGAGGGGGCCCTCTGGCTCTGGTAGAGATTCTCCTTTTCCTACCTTCTGGGTGAAAGGGTGATGACAGACTGTGATGGATGAAGTCACATCCGGGAGTTTGTGTGTGTGCTCTCATTGGGCACACTGGAAGTGAAAACCTGAATCAGGTCTGCATCCAGGTATATGAGCTGAGCAGTAATGCCCATCTGTCACTAACACCATTATTCACACCCCCGCGTGAACATTCTAGTCAGTTGGGAGTTTGGATATGGAGGTGAGTGGCAGGAAGGAGTAGCTTTAGAATATGAAACATCCCTACACATCCAACAGGGAGGCCTTGCAGGAAATCAGCACTCAAGGATCCAGGAAGTGTGTGGGGCGGGGAGGAGGGGAGGACACTGAGGAAGGAAAATAACCAGACAAATGCTTATTTTAAGCTTTTGATTAATCCCACACTGGCTTTGCTTCGCCTCCAACCCCAACTTCTTTGTGTTTTGTTTCTTCTTTGGCTGAACTTTGAGTGAAAAGTCAAAAGCAAAGAAAATTGGCTTAAGGAAGAGTAAATATTTGATGTACATAATATGGTCTAAATATTTTTGTCTATCTTGGATGTCTAATTTCAGAGAAAAGACCTCTTGTGCTAGGACTGATTGTGACTGGTTCCCAAGAATTTTTTCAAAATGTACAGTTAATTTATATTTTGTCAATTTTGTGACTAATTTGATTCGATAAGAGATCTGTTTCTTATTCTGAGAAGAATTCAGGATTCCTTGGCTGAACGAGTTTCTTTTTCCAGGTTCCATTGGCCAAACCATTTCACCCTAGATGGACCTTAAACCCAGAATGCCCTGGACTGACCCAAGTGACCTCACTGAATGATTTCTTACATTAGTAAGTTGGGTCTGAAAACTTAACCAAAATGTCTGTGAGCCATCAAAATATCCAGAAAAACCGGTGAGCTCTGACATTCTGTAAGCTGGAAACTATCATTTTGCTGAAAACATGAATACTTTTCCTTAGCTTTGGGTCCCAAAACCCAGAAATGTGACCTTCTCCCATCCACTCACTCATTAATCAGCAAATTCTGACCTGCCAAACATTATGAAGATAAATTTTCCTCCCAAACTTTAGAATGACTCTACTTGGATATCTTCTTCAACAAGTGATGTGTTTCCTTCTTACAGAACTAGGTGGTTCCTACACACCCATGTTATAGCAGCACAAATCACAATAGCAAAGTTATGGAACCAGCCCAGATGTCCATCAGTGGATGAATGGATAAAGAAAACGTGGTACATATACAATGGAGTTTTACTAAGCCATAAAGGAGAACAAAATCATGTCATTTGCAGAAAAAAGGATGGAAATGGAGAACATTTTGTTAAGTGAAATAAGCCAGACATAGAAAGTCAAAGGTCCTCTTTGATCACATGTAGAAAATATAGGGGGGAAAAAAACAAACAAACAAAAAAAAACAGGGTGGGGGTGGATCTCATGATAATATAAAGGAAATCAGCTAAGGGGATCAGGGGAAGGGAAGGGAGGGAAAAGGGAAGCAATGAGGTATGAAATTGACTACATTATGTTATATGCATATATGAATATATTGCAATGAATCTCACTTTTTATTGACTGATTGATTGATTGATACTGGGGATTGAATCCAGGGGCTCTTTACCACTGACCTATAATCCTAGTTTTTATTTTTTATTTTGAGACAGGGTCTTGCTGAGTTGCCCAGGCTAGTCTCAAACTTGTGATCCTCCTATGTGAGCGTTTGCAATTGCTGGGATTATAGGCATGTGCCACCATGCCTGGCTATGAATCCCACTATTATGTATATTTATAATGAACCAATAAAGTTTTTAAAAATAGGCATAAAAATGTCTTGGCACTCAGTAGTCCATGCATCTAGGAATTATGACCTCAGGGAATAAAACTGGTGTTTGGAAATAATGTCCTTTTTAGTTTGCCCAAAGAATTGGAGGTGGTAAAGACTGACCTTTTTGCCTAAGATTATTATATATCTCAGTACATATTGTCCTTAGAAGCAGTCAGTTGCAAAGGCTGTATTTATTCAAGCTACTGCTATAACAAATATTCTTGGAATTCCTCTTTTTGGATTAAAATTTGCACAAAAGACTCAGTGGCAAGACTTTGATATAAAGTTGTATCCACTTTGATTGTTAATTCTAGGTACCAATCTTAAACTCAAGATATCTTTTGACTATTTAAAAATGCTGAATGCAGCCTCAAAAAAGGTAAATATGTAGCAGCATTACAAAGAAGCAAATGTACATGTCGCAGGCTCTGAAGGTAATTCCTCAGTGGAATTCAAAGCATGTTTTGATTAGGGGAAGCACTGTTAGAATGAGGTCATGGGTGATCAGCTTGAAGAGAACAACAACCCTCACCCATACATTACAGCTCCAACACGTACGTAAGTGGTACACTAAGGAGGCGTGTGCATGCAGAAGCAAAACCATTTGAAGTTGGGGCTCTACTAATTTACCCACAAAAAGGTACATACTATGATGCCCTCAGTATCTTCAGCTTTCTAGGTACCTCTCATTGCCCTCTAAAACTCTATTATGTTCCACTTAGTTTACACTGGCCAACAGAAAGTGCATACTTTGAAGACATACAAAAGGATTCTAAATCAGGAGCATACAAGATCAAAAGTCATAAAGTATCTATAGGCCCTTGTAACATTACAGCTCCTGAGCTATTTCTGAAAGAATGAGAAATCTTGGGCCAGATATTACCTGCTGTCTGACACCTAACCCCTTCCATACCCTTCTGTAATTCTGTAACTGAGGATCAGTCCACAGATTACGTTTTCCAGATTTCCTTCCCTACTGTCTTCTGGTTATATTCTGCCAAGAGGAAGTGTGTTGGGGAGCCTGGATGGTAGGATAAGGACAGAAGGTTCTCAACTGCTGCTTCTGGGTTCTGCCATCACCCTTTTAGTAAAAGCAGAGGACTATGGCAATTTTAACACCAACCTCATGGGGTCACTTTAAAAATTCTGCATCAGCTACACAAAGGCCCCTCCTCTGTGCTCCCAAGCTCTGGTAACACTACCCACTCCCACTGTTTCTGCAGTTCTAAGGTCAATAGCTATTCCCTGCATTTGCTACTCTTGCTCTTCCAGGCTTCTAATACCTATGTATTTATTTTCCCATACCAAACACCCACCGCAGTGTCGTTTTCCTAACTATAATCTGGCTAATCCGTTTTTCCAAATGGATGTCCTCAAAGCAATCAATTAAAGCAAACATCAGTGGTTTTGCAAATTCCAGTTATTTGCAAGGAAATGATATTTTAGGAAACAGGAAGATCAGAGCAAGGTCTCTGGGGTGCAATTATCTGGCCCCTTGACTTGAGATCAATTTTCTTTTGGGGCTTTTTGAAATAATGAGTTCATGCTGTTAAGTTTCTTGTTTGGTTTCTACAACTTTAACTTGCTCTGGAAGGCTCAGAAAGAAAATGGTTTGTTGACAGTCCAACTGCCCTTTTCTACTTAAAAACATACCCGCACAGGAGGCCAACGATTACAGCTTCATCATAGAGCTAATTGTTCTTGTTGAGTTGTAGCATGCATATCCCACTCTCAGGCAACCCAAAGAGCCTCCAAATAGCTGGAGCTGCTCCAGGCAAGGCCTGTGTATCTGCACACCCCAAAGCTCTCTTGACAGAACAACTGACCCTTTTGTATGTTTCTTAGTCTCTCTTTTCCCCCAGTAGAAAAGGAATCACTTCTGTTTTCATTTCCCCCATAATGAACCTGGCAGCAAAGGTTATTGCTTCCATGTGATAGGCTATTGACTAGCCAGACATGGTAGCTTCTTTTTACTGCAGTCTTACAACAGGCTAATTTACATATGTTTCTGATTACATTAGTCCTCACAAATAATCTCCATCTGACAGACAAGACGGGTTTATCTTATATCCTAATGCATTAGCTTTTGCAGATGTAAGGATCCATAAGGGATTTGTTTTGCAGCTGTAGAACTCACAATAACGAAAATGACTCTATTCCTAAAACCCTGAGTTGAATTACAGAGGAAGGTTGCAGGGTCCTTGGCAAATGGAGAGGGAAAATTATTAAAATCAAGTCAGGTTTGGGGTTGTACAGAAGTACTAAAAATACATAGGAGAATGGATCCGAAAATCTGTGTCTCAGATTCCACAAGGGATACAGCTTTGGAGTTACACAACAAAATATCAATTATGATTTTTTTTAACCTCACTTTGAAATTGTCAATTTGGGAGTGTATGTTTTCTGATGGGTACAATATATTTGAGCAATAATCTATTATCGCAGCAGAATAACGGTAATATTGGACCTAAATTTCATACTGCCCTGTAGTCAAACTCCTTTCCACATAACTTTTTAGTATTTTCCTCTTGTGGTTGGGCCAACCTGGCTATGTGATTTGCTTTGGGTTGAGTAAATACAAATAATGAAATGGTGAAATACAAATTAAAACTACACAGAGATTTCATCTTACACCAATCAGAATGTCAAACATCAAGAACACAACTAACAAATATTGGCAAAGATATGGGAAATAGGGTCCCATTGTTAGCAGGACTGTAAATTGGTGCAGCCATGCTGGAGAACAGTATGGAGGTTCCTCAAAGAACTAGGAGCAGAGCCACCACTTAACCCAGCTATCCTCCCCCGTGTGTGTGTTATCATATAATTCACAATGGCAAGGTATGGAGCCGACCTAGGTGCCTTTCAACTGATGAATGGATAAAGAAAATGTAGTATGTGTAGTGCAGTATTACTCAGCCATAAAGCAGAATGACTTTATGACATTTGCTGGTAAATAAATGGAAGGACTGGGCACCATCAGGCTTGGTGAAATAAGCCAGTCCCCAAAAGCCAAAGGGTGAATGTCTTCTCTAATATGCAGAAACTAATCCAAAATAAGACATGAAGTGGGGGATAAAAAAAGAACAGAAGAAAGATCAGTGGCCTACACAAAGGGGAATAAAGAGAAGGGAGGAGGGATGAGATAGGGAAAGACAGTGGAATGACATAACATTCCTATGTATGTATATGAATCTACTATAGTGAACCTCACCATTATGTGCATCCATAAGACACTAATTAAAAAAATAACTATAGGTAAATGGCAGAAAGATCAACAGAGTAGAAAGAAGGGAGCAGGGGGTAGGGAATGAAGGGGAAGGGGAAATACTGGGGAAAAATTAGAAAAAGTTACATTCTACACTGTTATAATTATGTCAAAATGGATTCTATTGTCATCTTCAACTAAAAAGAACCATAAATAAATATAGAGAGGATATTAACAGAAGCAATACAGTGCTTATACGACTGGCTTGTACCCCCTCTCTTGCCCTTTGCCCAGCCATGCATCTATTCTACTGGGGATGAGGGACATGTGGCCCAGTTCTACCCCCATCCCATCTATCATACCATCATGTCTCATGACCATCAGACATGAGAATGAGTGACACCAAATGAAAAGAACCTTCCAGTTAAAATTAGACTAAATTTCTCAATTCCATACTAATGTGATGAATGAATGCTTGATGTTTTAAGTTCTGAACTGTGGGGTGGTTTCTAAGATATAGTTATTGTGGTAATAAGCTACTTATTTGTAAATAACTAAATACTCATTTATCTGGCTTGCACTCGACATTTCTAAAATTATGAGATGGTTTGATCTGTAAAATACTTGGAGACCACTGCATCTGCATCCATAGTTGCTTTTGGGATTGCACTGCTGAGATTCTCATGTCTGTTTGCATATGTGTGGATTTAGGTGAGTTTCTCCTCATCATTCGAATTTTACCTCAGTGTCATCTTCTCTGAGAGGCAGCTTCTGACTGTACCAGCAAGGGGAGATTCTACCATCCAAATTGCTCTCTGTCTCATCTTCCTACAGAAGACACACTAATATCTGATGTTATTTTTTCTGTCTTTGCCACTGGAATGCAAGCTCTGTGGTGGAAAGATCTGTATTTCTCCAAAATCCCCCATCACTCTATATCCCTAGTACTCAGAAGAGTACTCAGCACATTGGTGGTGGTCAGCAACTTCTTACGTAGTGAAAGAATAAGAGGAAATCTTGTGGATTATATGAGGTACTGGTCCTATTATTTTGTAGAAGTACAGAGAACTGGATTAATAACTTTAGGTCTGGGGAAATGAGCAGTCCTAAAATTCAAGGGCGGGGAATTACTTCTATTGCTTTTAAAGATTTACTTAGAAAAAAACCCAAGTTATCAATCATTTATCTAATACATAATGAATTATATTGGCATAAATCTCAAAAAGTGGATGAAGGCCATTGGAAAACGGGAAGGCTATAATGTGCAAAATTAGGTCTTTGAAAATAGTGTCTGATAAAGATATTGGATACAAAAAATGAAAAAAGAAAAACCTCACATTAATAAAAAGCATAATTTTGGTAAATTTATTATGATAACAACTAAATGGTGATTCAATTTTTATTGTAAAATTTATAGAAAACATTTACCTTGAGTAAAATGATTTCAGTTTAACATAAGAAAGGATAACAGAAAGTTTTAAACCTCACTGTACATTAAGCAGATCAGGAAACTAAGTGGTTCAACGGACATTCACTTCAGGGAATATTTTAAAAGTAAAAATCCAATGTTAATGACATAACTGTAATAAAATTACCTATATTACTACACAAAAGGTTTAAACAAACATTGTGGGTTTAAATCGGTATGAAAGAGTCCCCTAGGTCCAATGCCAACCTATGTTAGCTTTTTAAGATATTTGGATAAATGAAAATTTGACTCAAAACTTTGTATTATATCATCAGCATGTGGATTTGCTCTCTTGCCTTCCTGCTTTAGTTACCTCCAAAGTAAATGTCATTTGCTGGGGACAAATTATCCTCATGAGCTCCATCTGTACACTTGGTTTATCTGCTATGGGGATGACCTTTTGTCACTTGGAATATGATCAGAGAAGCAGAATTTGGCTAGCTCATTCAGAAAAGCCTAATGTCATCCTGTCATTGAAGAAAGCTCCTAAGTCCTGGTATACATATGAGCCCTCTGCTTTCAAGGGAAGGAAGACTCATTGAACTGCAGAGCTCCACAAGTCCAACTTCCCCTTTTAGAGATGTGGAAACCAAGTAGAAGTAATGATGGCACAAAATTTCACAATTAATTATTCAGTCACAATTATTGGCAGATAAGAGACTAGAACCCAGAGCTATAACTCTTCATCATGCTGTACCCACTGTCAGTAGCCCTGAGTTGATTCATCTCAGAATTTAACACCAGACTGTGGGTTCTGACGTACCCAAAATCAATGTGGAAAATATTTGCTTTCTTCTTATGTGTGTTTAATATCTTTAAAGGTATTACAATCTACTTTAAAAAGAAAAATAAGGAAAGACTACATATAATTCTGTCCCATATATACTAGTTTATTCACTAAGCTGAGAAGAACTGATTAGCATTTATTGTCAGGTGTTCATTAAACATATTAGAAATCCAAATATTTGAGTAAATGTCAAATACCAAAGCACACAATGACAAATAATTAATACATCAGCTGTAGAAATTAGGCAAGGCATGCAAAAGAACTAATGCTTGGAAGAGACAATGGTGTGGTATAGAAAGGGCATGGGGTTTAACCCTGGGTCCGGAAGCTATGTGTCTGCACCCAAACTCTCTGTACCTCAGTTCATCTGGCTGTGAAATAATGGACAAGTATATCTAATTCTTAAAGAACTTCAGTACACTTAGAACTAGTTTCAGTATTAGACCTTTCTCTTCAAACCCAGATTTAACTAGAATTAAAAGCAGTGGGATTTCAGTTAGGGCCAGTATTATTTGGTCACACCTCACTTCCTTCCCAGAATTAATCTACAGCTTCCTTTGAAAATTGAATAAGAATATTTCCTTCTTATCACCCAACTCCCCCCCCCCCCTTTTTTTTTTAACAAAATGGTGATCATAACCAGCTTACAGGGTTGTGATGCTTAAATGACATGAGATTTAGGGTATTGGGTGTCCAACAAGTGATAATTAAATATAACAATGATGATGACAGCAACCCATACCCACAAAGAGCGAATCTTTCTTAAAATCTTCCCATCAAGAGTTTTAAGACTGTATCTGGATTTGAAGATTCTTAAGCCCAAGTCAAGTTTCGTTACTAACTGGACTACAATGTCTATGTCTTTCCAACTTTTTAACATCCATCCCCACTTTGTTAGCTGGAGGCAGCGACGGGATGAAGAGAGTAGTGTCCTTTCGGAAGGCAGGGGAAAGATCAGGAGACAAGTCTGAAGGCCAAAGACCAAGGAGAGGGAGGGGCAGTTACTGTCGGACAGGGGAAGAGAATGGAGAAGCCCGGGGGGCATGGTACTCACCGCGGCCCACCACCAGGCGTGGGGGATGCTGGTGAAGTTGGTGCCTGGCACATCGTGCTCCACGGAGTAGACAGCTGCGGAGAAGGTAAAAATGCCCATGGTAATAAACAGCAGGAGGCAGCCCACTTGCTGGTAGCACTGGCGCAAGGTGAAGCCAAAGGCGCGCAGCCCGGTGGAGTGGCGAGCTAACTTGAGGATGCGAAAGACACGCATGAGGCGCATGATGCGCAGCACCTGGCCCACCTTCCCCACGCGGCCGACCGTCTCCAGGTCGTGCTCGCGTTGTGAGCCCTTGGTGCGCCCCTGATCCTCGCCAGTGAGGCACTCGAGCAACAGCTGCAGGTAAAGCGGCAGTATGGCCACCAGGTCCACCAGGTTGAGCACGCTGCGTGCAAAGCGCCGCAGGTCCGGTGTGGAGGCCAGGCGCAGCAGGAACTCGAGCGTGAAGAACGCCACGCACAGCATCTCCACGTGCTCCAGGATGGGCCCAGGTTCGCCACTGCGCTTGCCCTGCTCCGCCTGCTGCTGCATCTCCTCCACGGTGTTGAGCGTCAGCGTCACGACGGAGATGAGCACGAAGAGGTTGGAGGCCACTCCCATGGCCTTAGCAGCCACCGACGAAAATGGCTTCTCCATGAGGTTCCAAAGGCGGCGGCGCTGCGGCCCGTAGAAGCGCATGTCGCGGAAGAGCTCCTCGGCCTCCTCGGCCTGCGCCTGTGCGCGCAGCTCGCGTTGGATCTTGAGCTGCTCGCTCAGCTCATCGCGCCGCTCCTCGAAGCAGATGCGGCAGCAGCGTGGCGTGTACTTGAGCCGCACGCCCCAGTAGCCCAGCTCCTCCAGGAAGCTGCGAGGGCACAGCTCGTCGCGCACCAGCAGCATCCCTGAGGTGTAGAAGTTGTAGATGAGCTGGAAGACATCTGGATCGCGATCAAAGAAGTACTCGTCAGTCTCTTCCTCGTAGTCATCGCACAGGCCAAGCTGGCGGCTGCGGCTGGTGGAGGTGACCAGGCGACCTAGGCGTGTCTTGGGGTAGCTGGCCAGTTCACAGTAGTCTAGCTGGTAGCTGTGGCCACCGACATTCACTTTCAGCATGGACAACTGGGCTGGAGAGTCAGTGTGGCCATCCAGCTGGTCTGTAGTGACCTCTGGCTGCTGCTGCTTCTTGGCAAGATCTTTCTTCCATTCCTCCTCCTCCTCCCCGCCAGCCTCCTCCTCCTCTTCGATGTAGTAGTTATAGTTGCCCTCGGTCCATGGTACGATGCTGGCCTGGGAGCCTGAACGGGCCCCAGTGGAACAGATGCTCTTGCGGTGTTGGTTGGTCCCTGTGTCTGGCTGCTCCTCACTCTCTAGAGTGCTCCAGGGCTTGCTCCAAGATCTTCTCCTCTTGCTGCTCTGTTTCAGCATGCCTGATGGAGTTGGATCGCTTGCTGGTTACCCTGATTGTCGTAGGGTCCTCAGCCTGCTCACTGCCACTAGAAGGACAATTGCAAGTTTTGTACTGTCATAGAGAGACCTGCTTGAACAGGCGCACTGGGGTCCTACTTTCTGCCCCCAGAACTGCTGCTCCCCAGGCCCTGGAAAGCCCAGGCCAGCCCTGCCCCACCTGCCAGGTCTGGACATGTAGTCCACAGAGCTCCGTTGACTACTCTAATCTTGCTGATAGGGAAGAAGCAAGTGTTAGGAGGGATTTAGGGCCTCTTAGCCTGTTCCCTCCTCCTCCCCCTCCACTCTGACCTGGAGGATGATTATGTGGTCTTAAATCTCTAGATAATCAGAAGGCGGCAGAGATTATTGCTAATAAAAATGGCACTCAACCTTGCCCTTGTAAAGTGCTTAGGGTATGTGTGCTGAGATGAAATCAACTGAATTTACTGTAGAATAGCGATCCCATCCATTCGCAAGATCAGTTTTCCACGTGGGTTCTCAACAGCAGTGTTTGGGAGTCCAGACAGATCTTTAAGTAAGTTGTTCAGCATCTACCTTTCTCTCCTCCTTTTTCCTAAAAAGATGAGAACCTATTTCAAGGTAATATCCCCAGATTGGTTGAAGGAGAATTTTAGGGCCTTGTTTAAAGATGGTCAGATTTATTCCAAGAAAAGGGTTTTGATCATCCTTCAAAACATCACTTTTTAAAAAAATCCCTTTTCATGACACTGAGCTAAGGCTGGGGATGGAATCATAATGGAGACCCAGTTGTAGCCCTCAAGGAGCTAATGGTTTTTGTCTGTGATGAAAATATGCAAGGACAGTAAAAGAGCAAGAAAAACAAATAGGTGTATGAGAAGAAGGGATTTGTTCTGAATAGGGAGCTTTTTGCTTCATTTTATTTTGAATAGCTAGTGTTAATGATGAATTCAAAAGGTAAAAAACTGCTCTACAGTAAAAAGTCGTTCCCCCATCTCTAATCTCCAACATCAGGTGTGTGTCTTCAAGGAAGCAACCACTGTTACCACTTTCTGCCTGTTCTCCAGGAATATTCTAAATATATACAACAAAAACCTAAACATATATAAGCAAAAATCTACCTATCTCCATCTATCATCTGACGAGCTCTCTGTTATGAACACACATCAAGGAGTGTTGTACACTTTGCTTTTTCCAGTTAACTGTATATCTTAGAGGCATTTTCATATCTGATCATAAATATTCATCTCATTTTGAAAATAGCTACTTAGCTTAGTTTGACAGTGAGAGACCATCAGGTATCTTTCTTTGCTCTTGTACACAATGGAGCACCAAATAACCTCATACATATATCACTTTACACATGTTCAATCTACATGAAGAATAAACTCTTAGAGATGGAATTATTAGGTCAAGCACTGCCCATTTGTAATTTTGATTGTTAGCACCAAACTTCCCTCCATAAAAGTTTTACCAATTTACAATTCGCCATCAAGGAATGAGAAAGTATTACCATATTTTTGAGGTCTGCCAATTTCATAAGGGAGAATAATATGCAGTTTAATTTGAATTCATATTTTTTATGAATGTGATTGAGCATTTTTATGTGATTAAGAGCTATTGTGTTTTTCTGCCAATTGTCTGTTCATGTATTTTCTCATATTTTCCATTGAATTATTAATATTTTTCTTGTTGATTAATGGAGACCTTAATATATTATGAAAAGAGGTTTTTCAGCTATGATATGGATTATAATTTTGTTTTTTGAGAGAGTTAATATTTTGAATTTCATTTTTTTTGCTTTTCCTTCATTTATTTGTATTTATGGTGCTGGGGATCAAACCCAGGATCTTGTGCATGTCAAGCTGGTGCTCTATCCCTGATCTACATCTTCAGACCTTCAGACCCTGGATTACAATTTTTTTTCTGTAATCTTAGCCTTTGGTGAAATTTTTTATTTTATTACTTCCAGGTGTTGTATCATTTTAGAAAACTCTTTACCACTTTGTAATTCTTCTACATTTTATTTTTCACTTCTAAAACATTTATCCATCAGGATAATTCATTTAATGTGAAGAGTGAAGTTCAGAATTATTTATCTGGAAGCCTCAACACATTAATTAAATAATCAATCTTTCCCTCACTGATTTGTAGTGCTCTAACAGCTCAGTTATAGTTATGCTTCAGAATTATGGAGGTAGATAATGTGGTTACAGGTTCTGCACCTGCTCATGCAACACTGATGTCCTTTAGCTTGTGCTTGGTCTCCATCCTACAGCCTTACAATAAAGCTGCTTACCAAGACCAGCCTGTAAGTTCCTAGATGTATTTCCAGTGTGTTTCCTACAGTTACCAGCAACACCCTTCAGCATTTTCCTATTCTGTCCCTTGTTTATGTTGTGTTGAATACTATCAGGTTTTTTTTATTTTTAAAAGAAGGGACTGTGTGAGAGAGAGAGAAAGAGAGAAGCAAATTTTTTTAAAAGAGAGGACAGTGAATGAGAGAGAGAGAGAGAGAGAGAGAATCAATTTTTTATTGAGTTTTTCACATGGCTTTTGTTGCTCCAACACTTAGTTGTGTATGTGCATGCTGGAGTTTGAACCCGTGTACTTGCGCATGCCAGACAAGCTCAGTAACCACCAAACCACTGCTCCAGCCCCTATCAAGTTTTGACATGCTGCAGGATTTATTTTTCTCTCTAGAACCAATTATATTATAAAAGTAAAAGTATCATTATTTTCATATTTTTAATCTCTTCCCTTTCTTCCAAAGTCTTCAACACTGTTAATGCTTTTATATTTAAAAACTTTGGAGTTGATAATGTTTATAAGGCATTGGGAAACAAAGCACAAACTCCCCAAGCATGCAGTAGAGGACTGTTGCCTTGATAGATCACTCTTTTTAAAAAAGGGGTGCGGGACAAAGTGAGAAAGGAAGAGAGAGAGAGGGAGGGAGGGAGGAAGAGGGAATAAATTTTATTTATTTTTTCATCTGGCCCTTATTTCTCCAACACTTAGTTGTATATGTGGTGCTGGGGTTTAAACCCAGGTCCTCGCACATGCCAGGAAAGAGCTCCAACCGCTGAGCCAGCACTCTAGCCCTGATAGATTACTCTCGAACCCAAAATCATCTGCTAGTGTGGGCATGTTGTTTGGATTTTGCTTTGAGGTGTATGTAAGTTAATGTTCACAGTAATGAGTAACTGTACATGGAAACTGAGTACTATAAAGTAGTAAGAAAACTGTCCAGCAATGGAACAGGTGGGTTCATCAAGTGGGGAGAGCATTGAAAGATTTGTGTGCAGATTGTAAAGAAGACCTGCAGGGCATGAGAAGTAGGACAGCCCCTTTCTGCCTTTAAATTACTAGGAATCTAGTCTTTGTTTAGTGTTTCGTTTGGGTTGAATTCTCTCTTGGTTTTCTTCTCTCTAAATCCTTGGTCTTCAAAAGTCAGTTCAGACCTTATCTTCTCTTTCAGTGATGCTTCTCTGAGATCTCTGTATTTCTCAAAGGTGGATTAGCTGCCCCTTCTCAGTGTCTTCATCTAAGATGTTGCATATCACTAGCTTATTTTAACAAAGAGCAATTATAAAATTTCTCATATGAAAGTTACATAAGTGCGGGCTGGGGATGTGGCTCGGTGGTAGGTAGAGTGCTTGCCTCCCATGTGTGAAGCTGGGTTCAATACCCAGCAACACACACACACACACACACAAGTTGGTGCATTATGGGACAATTTTAAAATGGAGAACAGGATTCTAATAATGGATGCAATATTAGTAACTAAAATGCCCAAATTCTGTACTGTATTAATGCCCACACTGACCCTATAGCAGAGGTGCTATGTTTACTCCTATTTTACAGATGAGAAAACTGAGACCCAGGGAAGTTATATGTCTGTTTTATACTTGCTTAGCTAGAATGGCGTTACTATTATTATTTGCTGATTGTTAGCTGAAAATAGTGTTACGTTTTGGCTTTAATCAGCCCTTTATTAATGATACCTTTATATGCTTCCACTAGCCTTTAAAGTCCTTTAGGGTCAAGTCCTTCAGGGTAAAGAAAATCTTGTTTCTATAGTCCCAGCACTAAGTAGAGGAAATAGTATACAGAAGACTTCTTTTAAGAAAGCTATCAAAGGGACATGCAAGATCTCTCTTATTACTTCTTATAATGGTGTGTAAAACTGCAATTATCTCAAAACAAAAAGTTAAAAAGTATTTCTTGCTCTGCATTGCCCCCAACCTCCTCAAAGCTTCACTTTGGAGGAAAGAAACCTAATAAGTTTTGAGAAATGGTGGCTGGGAGTCATTCCTGCATTTCTCTGTGACAGAGGCTTACAGACAACATGGGACAGTATACTGGGATGCAGACAGATTCAATTTTGCACTCTTGTTTAAAGGCTTTAGTCTTTTTTCTCATCAGTAAAGTGGGTTCCTGGAACATTTCCTGCTAATATAAAAAGAGAGTGTCCTCCACCATACATGCATTTGTTCTACCTATGCCCAACACTGGCACGTAACAGGTACTCCTCAAAAGACAGTCATCTCGCCCGCATCTGGCCACCTCGTACTCTGAATTCTGAGTGTGAACCTACGAGACATAAATGTGTTCCCTTTTAGTACTAGTAGAGCTTTTCACAGAAATAACAGTTACATTCACAGTTAGCTACTAGAATAGATATCTTAGTAAAGGCAGCACTGACTAATAGGCCTATCTGTGTTGATAAAAGAGTTCTTATGGCTTGGTACATGACTAGTATCACTGAGGAATAGAGATTTAATATTTTAAAAATTGAATTTAAATACTCACAAGTGGCTAGTGGCTACCATAGTGGCATTATAGGGGTGTTTAGGACAATCTGTGTCTGGATCCCTTTTAAGGAGCACTGCACATGAGCCTCTGAGTTTGCCACCATAAACTGGCCTGCCACTTCTAAGATAAAAGAGACCATGACAGGGAGAATGAGATTTTGGTAGCATGATTAATGGGGAGACAGAACAGGGATGAAAAGCCTAAGTAGGCAGAGAACATTTCAGAATGGATTCAGCATAGCTTGGTGCTATAGCTTAGATCTTAAACGTTCCCTGAAGGTCCATGCATTAAAGGCTTAGTTCCCAGCTTGTGCTATCAGGTGGAAACTTTAAGAGGTGGGTGGGGCCTAGTGAGAGGTTGGGGGTCCCGCTGACCTCTAAGGGTTTTCTTCCTTTCTCTGTTTCATTCTGGAAGTGAGGCAGAAGGATTTGCTCCACCCTGATAAAGTACCTCACCCTCAAGCCCCAAAGTAATGAGTCTGCCCAACTATGGACTGTAACCTCCAAAATTGTGAGCCCACATAAAACTTTCCTCTAGAAATTTATTATCATAAGTATTTTGTTACAGTAATGGAAAGCTGACTAACATATCTGGGGAGAAAGTAGTATTAAAGGTGAAAACTAAGGCAAATAGTAGGAAAAACAAGTTTGCTCAGAACAAATAGTTTTACAAAAAGGAGGGGAGAGAGGAAGAGAGAAAAACTTTGACATTTACTTGGGAAGCAATATTTCCTTTGAGGCTTTTGAAGTCCTTTCATTAAATGACTAAGATTGTAGCTGTAAATTGGAAATTTGAAATGAACATCTGGATACTTAATACCCAAGTCAAAACACATTTAAGAAAAACAACGATCTTCCCAACTTTTAATAAAGGATAAAAGAGTAGGTTGGTTTTACTTTCTTTTTCGTCCCCCAAAGCCTCAATTAAATCTAGTAAATTTGTCCTAACAATTGAAATTTTTGTTTACCTTCTTCTAAAATGTTTCACCACAGGTGAAATGTGGAATGAATGAGAGCTTCAATTGATTGAAAAGTGTCTTGGTCAGTTGAAATTCTTGTTGACCATATTAAAGTTGTCTGTAAGTTTGGAGAAAGGGAGGTAAATGACAGGGAGGAGGGAAGGCTGCAGTTAAACATGTTTCCTATTGATGTCTTGCTGTTGAGCTTCCATCTGGAGGCTGCACTCATTTTCCCAGAACTGATCCGCCCACTGTATTTATGTATTCATTCGTTCATTCATACCAGGGATTGAACTCAGAGGTGCATAACCACTGAACTACATCTCTGGCTTGTTGTTGGTTGTTTTCTTTGTTTGTTTGTTTGTTTTGTTTTGTTTTTTAATTTTAGAGGCAGAGTCTCATCCAGTTGCTTAGGGCCTTGCTAAGTTGCAAAGCCTTGGAACCTGTGGTCCTCCTGCCTCAGCCCCCGGAGCCATTGGGATTACATGTGTGTGCCACCTCACCTAGCTCATCCATTCACTTTAATTCCTTCTTTTAAAGATGAAGAACCTGAGACTCTGAGGTATGGGTTTGCAACCTGATGCTGCTTGGCAAGTGACTGGCAGAACTGGTTCCAGAATGTGGGACTCATCTCCGTACCCTAGGACTGTCTCTCTCCTCTGGTGTGTAATGGCCAAAACTGTAGCCCCTAATGATGTGCCCCTGGCTTAGAAAACTTTCACTTTGGTTTCTGATCTTCATTTACTGTTCTTTCTAACACACATGGACCAACTTTCAACATGGTGCTTCCCCCACCCCCCCAGTGGATGTAAGATTTTTTTATTTTTACCATTTGTTATGTATTCAAAATAATTCAACATGAAATAGACATACCCCATGTGTACAAGGCACTGTGTGCTACTTTGAAGCTGGGAGCAACCGTGAGGTCATTTGGTCCCACTGCTCACTCTAGAGATGAGGAAACTGAGGAGTCAGATCAGATAGGTAAGGTGCTCGCTCAAGTTCCCACCGACAGGCAGGTGAGCAGCATCTAACTCAGCCATCTCTGGGACCCTGTTCTAATTCCAGGCCGATGTGCTTTACCTGTAACTTGATAGTGTTTCCGTCTCTCTGCATATAATCTTCAATTTGAAGTTGTGTCCATGCGGAACAATTGAGTTGTAGAACTGGAGGGAACATTTTTGAGTAATTTAAATACCAGATCCTAGCATTTTAAAAAAGAGCTGTGATAAGTTCTACAAACTAATTGCCTTCACCGAGTGAATTTTGTGAAAAACTTTGTTTTCTATTTCGTACTGCATAGGTATCACAACTGCATGTCACATCCCTTCCAAAAACATTACACTCTTTTCTGACAAATCAAAGCCTTGCTGCTTTCTATGTTGGAGCAGTCCCTTGACACAGTTGAGCCTTACAGAATTGGATGCTGCTTTGCATCTAACTTCCGTCGGTTTTCCACTGCTCTCTCTTGGGTTCAGTTGGGGTGCATTTCCGCTCCTCTACTCTGTGTATAGTGGTGCTCTCTGACCAAACCTTCCAAAGAGTGGCAATGAATCTACCAATCATCGCATTTGGGGCAGAGAGAAAGAACTTGCAGAAAATACTTTCATCCAAAGATTTTTTTCCCACCCAAAATTTGCATTCAAAAATTCTAAGAAGAAAGGGAAATATACTATAGAACAAAGGAACATCTGCTGTGATGCTGGCATTACTGTGGTGAAAAGGGCCTCCCTGGAGCAGGGTGATGGGAGCCAGATGATGCTCCTGAGGAGATTTGCTGATTTAAAAAGTGGCATCTGGGAAAACCTAGTAAGAATATAAGGAATGCGCTCGAACAGATGGTACATGAAGAACATTGGAATAGAACCTTCTCCGAAAATCTTTCAAGGATTATTGAATGCAGTGAAGGGAAAAGATTATAAATGATCAATGATGCCCCAAATATATTACACAAATTTCCTATGTAGCTTTACTTCAGACCTAATTTTTTTGAATAGATCAACAGTTATCAGTGATGGCAAAATTATATAATGTAGATTAATACCTTCCATGCTCCTTTCTAAAAGATCCTCTCTGAATTACAAAGACAATTCATAAAATTAGAACAGAAGGGCTGGACCTTATGTGATGAAAGTCTATGTGGGAATTACATTTATATTAAAGAATAGGTTTAAATGAATATATTTGTGGTTGTACTGTTCTTATGTTGATGCAGATCATTATTATTACTATGAGAGAGAGAGGGAAAGAGAATCAATTTTATTTATTTTCATCTGGCTGGCCTTTGTTTCTCTAGCACTTAGTTGTGTATGTGCTGCTGGGTTGGAACCTGGGTCCTTGCACATAGCAGGCGAGCACTCTAACTGCTGAGCCACCACTCCAGCTCCTGTTGATGTGGATTAAATGTTAATCAGCAGGTAGCTGATTTCAGAGAACTCCAAGAGAAAGTCAATACTGTGGATCGAAGACCAAACTAGAACCAGATTAGCACATTGCCAAGAAAGGTTTATGAAATAGAAATGATTACAACTGGCATAGCAGCTATTTGTATGTAACCCTGTGTTGGGTACAGCTAAAGGGCTTGTGATTAATAGTAATTTATTTTTTTTTCAAGAAAGGTAACGATTTTTCTTGCCCTCATTATTTCACCCTTGATTTCTTCTAAAGTTAATTCAACAAAAGTCAATTTTAGCTACTGCTTATGTAAGAACATCACAAACTATGAGTAAGCAAAGTCCATTTAAGGAATTTTTATTGCATGTATCCTTCAGAAATTACATTCGGCTACATGTAACTGAAAAGAGGGCTGACTGGGTGATTCTACAGGTAGCCAATATTTTCCTCCTAAGACAACATATCCAAGTATTGGCAGTCAGGGACTGCAGGAGCTGCTAACAATGTCATCAAGAGTCCAGACTCCTTCTAGATTTCTGCCTCATCTTATCAAGTCCGTAGCTTTTCTCCTGTGATTGCAAGATGATTTTTGTACCTCCAGGGATTGAATCTATATCCTAGACTCTTAGAAAAGGGAAGGATTAAGAAAAGGGACAAAGGGGACATTTCTCAAGGATATTTTGGAAGGAAGCCCTACCCCCAAATTACTTTGCTTTTCATTGGCTGGATCTGAGACATGAGGGAGGCCCAGTACTTAGAATACTGCAGGAGATCTTCATGTTTGGGACTAGGCACATGTGTACTGATTTCTGTCATTGTATGTAAATATAAATTTTGAATCATTTGTATTTTTGTGGCAGGCACTATATAGAGACAAAGCCTGGGTTATTTAGTCCAAAGTGCAGATTCTTTCCCTTGCTCCATTTTCTGGATGAGCAGGTCCTGCTGCCATCTGTGAACGTGATGTCCATGATCTGATTCGAGCCTTTGTTTCAACATGTTATCTGTGCCTTTGTTTCAACATGTTATCTGTGCTCCTGAAATCTGAAGTTACTCAGGACAACGATCTTTTAAATTTCATTATTTAAATAAAGATAACTGATCAATCTTGAAGAATCAGCAACAAAGAGGTATACAAAGAAGAAAGTAAGCTCCATCTTAAATGTTTTCCTCCTCCTTTTCTTCCCTCACCCGCAATGCTGAGGATCACACCCAGGGCCTCACTCATCTACCATTGACCTACAGCCTCAGCTCATCCACCTCAGATATTACAATCCCAGATAACTTGGGAACCCAGATAAGTGAACCTTCATCCAGAAATCTTTATATCCTCCCTGTGAACATGCATGTACACATGCATACATATGTACATACTCATGTACAATTCTGTATAATAATGCCATAATATGTATTTGTGTATATATAATTTTATATGTAAGGGATGATGATAAATGTAACATTCTATTCTATTCTCAGTGATATATTTTTCCATGTGTAGATCTATATCTAGATTTACACACATACACACAAACACAATTTTTTTCATTTTTTATAATACTGAGGATTTTACTCAGGATTTTGTGCATGCCAAACAAGCACTCTGGCACTGCACTCCACCCCCAGTCTCAAATTTGTGATCTTCCTGCCTCAGCCTCCTGAATAACTGGGATTACAGGTGTGTACCACTATGCATGACTTAGATTTATATATTTTTAGTAGTTTCCTGATGCTCTCTTGTTTATATGTCCCTATTGGTTTAGCAAACTAGCAATAGAGAATGAGCACCACGACAAGGCCTAGTTTTCTTTGCCTTTACTTGTGTATCATAATTGGGGTATAAGATCACTTTAAGTACTAGAGTACTAGAGAGCACTTCAAGTACTGAGAGGCGGAATGACAAGCTGAGAAAGTCAAGAGAACTGAATTCGTTCAGGCTTAGCTACTTGCTTAGCTGTAAGAACTTCAACAAATCACATGTCCTTTCTGGGCCTCTGGGCCTGTATCTGTCACATAATGGCATGAATGTAGGTGGCACTCAAGGTCTCTCATTTATGCCAACTCCCATGTTTTGTGATTTATAAAAACTTTCCTTCTGCTGTTCTTAAGCCATTAGCATCTCCATGAGAACTTCCATCAAGCTTAGATTACTACTGTGTAGTCTATAGCCTAGCACTTGATTAGTGCCAATAAATATTTGCTGAATGACTGAATGCAAGGGCCGGGCTGGGTCACCTGTGTTCTGAATTATTCTGCAAATGTACCAAGCCCATTCCCTCTCCCTTGCTTTTATCCAGATATATATGTAAAGGAATTGTCCAGAACTGTTTGCTTTTCCATTTGTTCAAATCTTGTTTATGACTCTTGGCAAAATTTTATAGATTTACTTATAAAAGTACTAAGCCTGCCTTGTTAAATTTCTCCTGAAATACTTTATTTGCTTTGTTTTGCCTTTGTAAATGAAGCATTACCCACATTTCCATTTCTAGGTGCTTATTGCTAGTAATAAGAAAAGTTATTGATCTTTGTGTAATCATATTAAGCTGTCTTATCAAATTATCTTTAGCAATTTTTCATTTTTCAACTAGAGTTTGTGGGGTTTCTGAAAATAAAATCATATCAATATGTCAAGAGAGTTTTGTCTTCGTTTTTTTAAATGTGTATAGAGATTATTTTCAGGGCTGGAGTGGTGGCTCTGCAGTTACGGTGCTTGCCTGGCATCCAGGTTCAAACCCTAGAACCATGTACACAGCTAAGTGTCAGAGCAACAAAAGCCATGTGAAAAACTCAATAAAAATAGATTCTCTCTCTCTCTCTCTCATTGTCCTTCTCTCTTTAGAAAAAAGAGATTATTTTCTTGTCTTGAGTTTGCTCATAGCTTGAAGATAATATTAAATAGCAAATGAAAAAATATAAATATGCAACTTAAAAACAATAGGAAAAAATAACACAATTAGTCAACAAATATATATTATGCTATAGCTGTATGAGTTGAACCATAAACTAGAAAAGGATGCCAATTCTCACTCTATGTGATAAAACATACTATAATAAAAACATGAAAAATATGGTTTCATTGTCAGTCACAATCAGAATAGCAAACAAAACAAAACAAAAGAGATGAATCCTCTGAATTGCTAACAGCTACCTCAAATACTCTGCATTAGTATCTATTAATATTAAAAGTTTACATACACATTAATCTGGAATCCCAGTTTTTAGAACTGAGGAATATTTTCAGGGTGCAAATACTTTGTGGGTTATTTTAAAATTACATTACTAACGTGTGTGTGTCTTATTTTTTTACTTCCTTTGTGGATTTTTTTGATGTTTTATTTTATTTTTAATACAATCCAATATTCAGTAATTTTTATGGCTAGCACTTTTTATATCTGCTTGAAAAGCCCTTCCATATCATAAGCACAAAGATATATCCCCATAGTTTCTTTTGTTACTGCTAGAGTTTTACCTTTCACATTTAAATTTAAAATTTCTTTGAAATCCACTGATTTGAAGAAATGACTTGAGATAGGGCTATGATTTCACTTTCTATCTCCATGCTAACCAGTTGTCCTAAGTATACTTATTAAATACTATATTGGATCTATAGAAATCTTTGTATTTGTGGAGCATATACTCAATCTTTTTTTTTTTTTTTCAGGGCTGAGGACCCAACTCAGGGCCTTGCGCATGCTAGGCAAGCGCTCTGCCACTGAGCTAAATCCCCAACCCCACATATACTCAGTCTTGAAATTTTTCTCCAAGAGTGTGTTTTCTGTTGTTTCTTTGAATTATTTTCATATGAGATGAGTTTCAGAATCTAGTTTTCTAGTTCAAAAAAAGTTTGTAGGGGTCTTCAATTAGAATTGAATTAATATATAGATTTGAGAGAATTGCTATTAGACTGTCATATCTATTTATTTAGGTCTTCTTTATGGCCCACTAAAATTTAAAATTTTTCTTTTATGGTTTTGAGCATAGTTCCTTAGATTTATTTCCAAACAACTTAAGTTTTTCTGCTATTTTATATGCTATCTCTTTCCCAGCTCTAGGGATTGAACCAAGCACTGTTTCATTGAGCTACATCCCCAGATCTTTTTAATTTTTGTTTTGAGACAGAGATTTGCTAAATTGCAAAGGCTGGACTAGAACTTGTGATCTTCCTGCCTCAGTCTTCTAAGTCCCTGAGATTACAGTTGTTGCTACCACGCCTGGCTCTTGATGGTTTTAAAATATATCCACATTAGTTGTAAGACTCTTCTCTTTAAAAGGTGGAGCTTTCTGGGCTTAGTGATGCATACCTGTAAACCTAGCAATTCAGGGGGCTGAGAGGCAGGAGGATTGCGAGTTCCAGACAGCCTCAGCAACTTAGTGAGACCCTGTCTCAAAATAAAAATGACAAAGGATGTAGCTCAATGGTAAAGTGCTCTTGCGCTTAATCCCCATGGAGTTTAATTTCCTTCCCATTCTGTCTGAAATGAAATTAGTGACTGTGCTGAGAATAAAATAAGTAATTCAGACATGAGGCCATCAAAGGTACCATTATCATAGCTTTCTCATGTCACCTGCTGCAGCAAGGCCCTGCTATGCTTTGAGGAGAGTCCAGCAGCTCTGTGGAGGGGACCATATGAGAGAACGAGACTGGCCTATCCACGTTGGAAGTAGACCCTCTAGCCCCAGCTGAGGGTTCAGATGACTGCTGCCCTCTCTCCAACAGGAGAATGCAATTTCACCAGAGACCCTGAGCCAGAACCATCCAGCTGAGTCACTCTTGGGTTCCCAGGCCTCAGAATTCCTATGAGATAATTAAACATTTGCTGCTCTAAGTTGCCAAGTTTGGGGATAATTTGTTACGTATTAATACGTAATAATGCATCCTTTTAAAGTTATGTTTCCTGTTTATTGCTAATGTATAGAAGTGGATGTTTTTCTTTCCTTTAGCTGGCTATCTTGCTAAGCTCTCTTCTTAATTTCAATAATAATACAGTTTAATAGATTCAATAGAATTTTGTGTAGACAATCACTTTATATGCCCTTAATCACAGCTTTGTTTCTTTCCAATCTTTATTTTTCTTCTGTTATTGCAGAAGGCTTAGTCTTCTGAACAATAGTCAGTAGGAACAGTGAGGATGGGTTTACTTGTTCTATTTCTGATTTAAAGGGAATGCTTTGATATCATTTCACTTAAGAATATTATTTCTTAGGTTCTGATAAACATCTTTATTGGGTTAAGGGAGCTCTTTCTTACCCATCATTGCTTCCTTCAACCACTCATACACAAACATAATATTGGTATTCTTTGCATGAAATTGATACAGGCATAAGCATGGACAATGTTGCCAACTTACTCTATAAAAATTATATCAACATAAAACCCAATCAATAATACAAGAGAATGCCTCATTTTCCACATTTCACCAATTCTTCTTTCCTCAATGAAGTCCTAATTTTCTTAATAATAAAAACTAAAATGTAGCGGTTACTGTGTTCCAGGAACTGTTCCAAAGCCACTTTTAAAGCAGCTTATTTATTCTCATAAGAAGCCCTTAAGGTAGGTTCTGTGGCGATCCCAGGTTCCAGGCGAGCAACTGTGACTCAGAAAGATGAAATAGCCTTCCTAAGCTCTCGCCACTGCTAAGAGATACAGTCAGGATCGGATCATAGGCAATCCGGTTCCCAACTTCACGCTCTGAAGTATTACACTGACATGCCTTTTCCAGCGACAGCTGCCAGGTGCTTGCCACTGGGCAGAACTGTTCTAACACAGCTCATCATCCCAACCGCCTTCTCAGCTAAGTACCATTACCACCCTGATACTTCACACACTACATGCATGACATAATTTTCTTGCTGAGTGAAAGCATTGGCTTGACCCAGTGTTCATCCTCCTGTTCCCTTTGATTTCCCAAGAATCAGTTCCATCAGACTTTGCCCTGAGGCTTTGGCTAGATTGTGACATAGTACATGATTGTGGGGAAAAGGCAAGTAGTTATAATTTGAATTTGTGGATCGTGTTCATTCACATAAAACAAGAGACTGTTTCAAAGCAAAGGCTCAGGAACAAGAAGGCTTGGATTTAATCTTTATTGCTTACCAGATAGGGTTTATTTAGTTTTGAACCTGAGATTTTTTTTCTTATCTGTAAAATAATAACTACCTGATCTGTATGTGTGAAAGGTACAAAACCGGCCCCAACTAAAACCTAAAGCTTAGTGAATAATCTACATATTGGCAACTGAAGTTGATTCCATGTATGGTTATCATGTGCCAGGTATAGTTTTAAATATGTAGCATGCATTTAATGTTTTAATATCTCAACCAGTTTGATAGGATATCAACCGTTATTATTCCCATTTCGTGGACAAATAAAATGAAGCACAAATAAGTAGAATTCCACTTGATTACACAACTAGTAAGTAGTAGATGTAGGATTCAAACTCAGGCTATCTGGTTCTAGAATCGCCAAGTTGTGCTTCCTTTGTGACAGCTCAGATGACAAATTCCTGGCAAATGACTTATTGTGAAAAGACCATCTAGCCAATTCACATTTGGGGTTCCTATTTGGCAGTCTATTTTGAATCAATTTTTATGTAGATTTTGACATCTTCCTTGGTTATATACAGTAGTGCATATTAAAGTTAGTTTGAATTTTTATTATCCTCTTTGTTTCATTAAAGACCATCCATCCATTTATTCATCATCTTATTTATCCATTCAACAATAATCACTCCATCTTTATAAAGGCAGAACAATTGCACAAGAAGACTTGGAGCTAGAAGATCTGCTTCTAAATCAGGTCTCTTCCATTTCCTTGCTTTGTGAGCTTGGGTAGGTCATTTAACTTATCACCCTTTTTAGGTTAAATGGAGAAAATAATTCCTACTCTTCTGGGTTTTTCTGCTGCTTAGATAGCAGCACAGGAGAAAGTGATTTGGAAACCAACAGACTATGCAAAAGTAACTTGGTATAATCATTTGATAAAGAGGACCCAGCAGGAAGACTGTCTGATTTATTAATGGCTTAGCTTTGGAAACAGGAAGTGAGTTAAATTGGTCCTTGTCCTCCTTTTATTGCCCATCCTAGCCTGGTTTGTGCTTTAGCTGTGGTACCCGAATGCAGATAGGGAAGTTTGCTTTCTCTTTGCGTCAGTATCTCCATGGGAATGTGATTGTTTGTCTGTCAGCAGAGTGCTGCTCCTTTGTGGTCCAGAATATAAATTGAAATATTATATGAAAAAATTATTAGCATTTACTTGCACAGAAAAGATGTCAAGAATAAACAAGAGGCTCCTGGGACTTCACAGAAGGGAAGTATACCAAGACGTTTTACTGTCTTGCTATCTCAAACTTCCCGGAAGCATTTTGGATAGCAAGGAACTCATTTAAATTGCAGACGACTTTTTGTTTTTCTTCCAGAAAATTGTTGTGTGTGCCAGTGTCCTTTAAGATACTTAGACCCTGGAGTGACTGCATGAGAATCAATTAATGATGAGTGAAAGCTCAAATTCCAAATGCGAGTCCTTCTTGTGGAGGATTTACCCTTTGGATTCAACCCAGTCCTGAGAATCTGCATTTTATATAGCCCCCTGGAGCTCATTCATGATCAAAGTTGGTGATTTACTAAGCACAGGGCAGCAGGACTGATGAGTTTGGGGGAGGAATTGAGTTTTTGGAAGGCCTCTGTCCCAGGTCCTGTTCTCACCCTTTATCTGTTACCTACTTGGTTATTTTTTTTTTTTTCATGAAAATCTGTTATCAGAATAATTTGTGGTACAATTGTAGCATGCCGGTTGCAAATCATTTTCACCTCTGCTGTTCTTTATCAACCATTTCATGAAAATAGAGGTGAATGATGTTAGAGGCTATTTGTCTTTATCCTTTCCACTCGTGCCCCCAGGCACAGTTAGTGATTGTTGTTTGATCACACTATTTTAGTGACAAAATCTCAATGCTTAGATCTCCACTCTGCTTCCTTTGTGGTACGGGTGGCAGGAACTATTGGATTAGGCTGTGTCTGAGGAACAATGTCGCTGCCCAATGTCAAGGAAAAGAATGGGCAACAAAACCTTTGACATGTCCTCTTCTCTGGACCTTTGGAGGTCATGGAAATAAGGAAATCTGTGGATGATTTGGAAATCACTATTTCCTAAGAAGTTGAAGAAAGATGGGGAACACAGGTGTACAAGTACAAAAATCATATACTTGCATAGGGATGCAAGTATATGATTTTTGAATGTTTTATTGTTACTAAACATAAAATAGGGACTGAAGCAGTGGCTCAGCAGTTACAGCACCTGCTTGGCATGCGCGGGGACGCGGGTACAAACCCCAGCACCACTTACACAACGAAGTGTCAGAGCAACTAAAGCCACATTAAAAACTAAATAAAATTGATTCTCTCTTTCTCTCACCCCCCCACTGTCCCTCTCTCTTAAAAAAAAACATAAAATAAAAAGATATCTCTGTAATTCTGTTTTTACAATTTTTCTGTAATCAGCCAAACCTGTCCTTTCGAATTCTGGCTTCTTGCTCTGTGACCAAGTACAGATTATTTAGCTTCATTGTCTTTGGTCCACTCTTATAATAAAATGATCGAACGTGCCTAAGCCTCGTGGGTGTTTTGAAGTTGTGAGAAGACCAGGCCTGTGACCATCTGCGCTTCTCAGTTCGTATTGAGTGGAAAGTGGGGGGTACTGCAAGGTAGTGAGTCCGAAAGGAAAATCCGTTGAGTCTGGCGATCCACAGAAGGCAACAGAGGAGGTTGAAATGTGCTTGTCCACGTGGCTATGGATCCAGGGGAATCAGTGTTTCACTGGTCCTGAGTTTAACACTGTGTCAGCTGTAGGAAGACTCATCAGACAGTGGTAGCATGAGGTCCTCATGGTGGATTTGCACTGGCCCCGAAGGATTCCGGAAGGCAGGGATCCTTGGTTATTATCTTGAGCTGAGAAGTCACAGACCAGCCTGTCTTATTTTATTTTTATAGGTGACGGTAAAACAAATGACTAACACTGCCATGGGAAGGAAAACAATCTGAGCAGGGCTGGGAGTCACCAGCTTCCAGAGCTGATGTTTTTGCTTGGGAAGAGGAACACCAGGAAAAGAGTTGGTGTTTGACCAAGAAGGAGCACTCAGATGGCGAATTTTGTGTTTTGAGCACTGGGCTTCAGTGCTGCTTGATAGCAAAGATGGCTGGGGACTCAAATGTGTCAAAGTGCTTTTCAAAACTCTTCTTAGTTTAGTCTTACAACAGCCCTATGAGGTCAGTGCTTGAAGCCCCAATTTGACCAGAGAGGAAAGAAGATACAGAGCCGGTAAAGTAGGGTCAGGGAAATACACGTGGGCTCAGGCTGTTCCACATACGAAAAGGCCCTGTCAGGAATAAAGGTGAGGTTTTCATAGTCATATAGTGGAGAGGCCAGGGGACCCAGAAATCCTGAGATCCAACCTTCCAAATGAGAATGGTTCATTGAAACTGCAACAAAAAACAACTACTAAATAAACAGATATTTTATTTTTCGTTGTTGACTTCCCTCTCCCCATTGCAATTCTAGGAACTTGGTAAAAGACTTACCAATTCTCCCAATGTGTGCCTGTTTGCTTCTGTTATTCAGCAACAGGCTAGCCATTCTCCCCGGTGCCTGATAGACTCCCCCTCACCATGCCTAGTCTCATTCTCAGTGATATGGCAGGGTGAGGCCCTGGCTACTGCTCCTGGTGCTCATGCCCTGCCCAAGCGTAGTGGCTCTTCAAAGTGTGAGGGACTTCAATCTGTATTAGGCTTGGCTGCATGGGGGCACGGTGCAGTTCCCCCTAGGCTGACTTGGGCTGTCATTATTTGGGCCCTGTAGGCACCCAGAGCTGTGGCTGCTTCCAGGGGCCCTGACTTAGGCTAAGGTGTTCATAGCTTGAAATCATATTTCCTTTTTGATTTCTGCTTTGCCTCACCCCAGTCCTAGCTGCTTTCTTTCTTCTTCTCAAATGATGCCCATTTAACCTATCTACCTTTGTCTCTCTCTCTTTCTTCCTTTATCCATGGATTTACGTAGGGGTACTTTTCTCTGAGCTCCATCCCCAGCCCTGTTATTTTTTATTTTCTTTGAGACATGCTCTCACTAAGTTGCTTAGGGCCTCAGTAAATTGCTGAGACTGGCTTTGAACTTGAGATCCTCCTGCATCAGTTCCCTGAATCACTGGGATTGCAGGCATGTGCTACCACACTCAGCTAACCTGATTGCTTGCTTGCTTGCTTTCTTTCTTTCTTTCTTCTTTCTTTCTTTCTTTTTCTTTCTTTCTTCCTTTCTGTTAAGGAGTTGAGTTGTTGTACAATCATAAATGCATTTAAAGAAAAAATATGATATGCATTTGATCTGAAACCATAATTACCCCCACATTGCCCACACTCCAGTCTCTTGATTCTTCTATGTTATACCTCTATAGCAAATACAAATGTCTTTCTCTCTACATCTATCTCTCTATCTATCTATCATCTATCTATATATAATTGTGAATTTTTCAGAATTAAATGATTGCATAAATATTAATTGACTTCTCAGGGTGGGGGGAGTAGGAGTAAAGGTTGTGCTACATTGATTGTCTCTCTACATCCCCCCCATCTCACCTCTCACTCCCATCCCGCTATCTCTACCTTCTCCCTCCCTCACCTCCATGTTTATGGTTCCCCTAGATTATGTGTTGCTATGCCTTTGCTGGGTCCAATACATGAGTTTAACTACCTTTCACTCAAGCCTGAGTTTTACTGTAGCCTCCACAAATGAGGGAAAACATTTGACCCTTGACTCTCTGGTTTTGGCTAATTTCATTCAGCATGACTTCTTCCATTGCCATCTACTTACCTTCAAAGGTTGCAATATCATTATTTTTAATTGCTGAGTAGAACTCCACTGTGTGTGTGTGTGTGTGTATCAGAGCTTGTGGTTCCATTTATCCAGTGAGGGTATCTGGGTTGATACCATAATTTAGTTATAATGAATTGAGCTGCTATGAACATTGATTTTGCTGTGTCTCTGTAATGTGCTGATTCTAACTCCTCTGGGAAAATGCCCAGAAGAAGGATAGCTGGTTCGTAAGGTGGATCCATCCCTAAATTTTTGAGGAGTCTCCACACTGCGTTCCAGAGCAACTGTACCAGTCTGCAGTTCCATAGTGTGCTAGTGTTCCTATCTCCCAAAAACTCCTCCAGCATTTTTTACTGTTTATATTCTTCATCTTTGCCAATCTGACTGGAGTGACGTGAAAACTTAATATAGTTTTGATTTGCATTTCTCTGATTACTAGTGATTTAGAACACTTTCTCATGTTTTAATTGAGTTAGTCAATTTATTCTGTTGAGAAGTTTCTGTTTAGCTCTCTGGCCCATTTATTGATTGGATTGTTTGTGTTTTTGATATTAAATTTTTTCAGTACTTTGTAAATTTTGGGTAAATTTTCCCCTGTCAGAGGAATCACAGGCCATGATTATCTCCCATTCTGTGGGTTCTCACTTGACAATTTTGCCCAATTCCTTGGCTGAGCAAAAGCTTTTTAATTTAATGGCATCCCACTCATTAATTCTTGATTTTAATTATTTCGCTTTGGGAGTCTTGTTGAGGAAGTTCCTTATGTTGGAGTATTGGTCCTATTTTTTCTTCTACCAATTGTATGGTAACTGGTTTAATTCCTAATTTCTTGATCCATTTTGATTTGATTTTTGTGCAAGGTGAGAAATAAGTATCTAATTTCAACTTCCTGCACATGGTTGTCCAGTTTGTCTAGCACTGTTTGTTGAATAGACTGTCTCTCCTCCATGTATATGTATTTTTAAATTTTTTTAAAGGGAGAGTGGAACAGTGAGAGAGAGAGAGAGAGAGAGAGACAGACAGACAGAATAAATTTTATTTAGTTTTCCATGTGGCTTTCATTGCTCTGATACTTCATCATATATGTGGGGTTAGGGTTCAAACCCAAGTCCTTGCACATGCCAGGCAAGTGCTGTAACTACTGAGCCACCATTCCAGCCCTTCCATGTTATATTTTGATCCTCTTTGTCAAAGGTCAGATATTTAAAGATTTGTGGGTTTGTCTCAGAGTCTACTATTCTATTCCATTGGTCTTCATTCCTATTTTGATTCCAGTATCATGCTGTTTTTGTTACTACAGCTCGATAGTATAATTTGAGATCTGGTGTTGCAAAATCACGTGTTTTGTCTTTCTTGTTTAGAAATGCTATTCTGGGTTTCTTGTTATTCTAAATGAATTTTAGAGTTACTTTTTCTGTAACTGTAAAGAATGACATTGGTATCTTGATGGGGATAGCATTGAATCTGTGTAGCATTTTTGGCAGAATGGTCATTTTAATTATATTAATTCTGCTTAACATGGAATGTCTTTCCATCTTTTCAGGTCTTTTTCAATTTCTGTCTTCAATGATTGATAATTTTCATTATGGAGATCTTTTACTTCCCTTGTTAGATTAATTCCCAAGTATTTGTTTTTGAGGATATTGTGAATGGGACCAATTTCTTGATTTCTTCTTCTTCCCTATGATTGTTAGAGTATAGGAAATCTATTTAGTTATGGGTGTTGATCTTGTAGCCTGCTACTTTGCTAAATCTGTTTGTAAGCTCAAGCAATTAAGCAATTTTCTGGTGGAGTTTTTTGGATCTTCCAGATGTAGGATTATGTCATCAGCAAAAAGGCATAGTTTGACTTCCTCTCTTCCTATTCTTCTTATCCCTTTGAGTTTCTTCTCTTATTTGATTACTCCAGCTAGGGTTTCAAGGACTATATTGAATATAAGTGGTGAGAACAGGCAGCCTTGTCTTGTTCCTGAGTTTAGTGGAAATGCTTTCAGCTTTTCTCCATTTAGTATTATATTAGCTGAGGGTTTGGCACATATGGCTTTTATAAAGTTAAGATCCTTTGATCACTATTTTCTCTAGAGTTTTAAGCATAAATGGGTGCTGAATTTTATTAAAGGCCTTTTCTGAAAAAATTGAGATGATCATATGATTTTTGTCCTCAATTCTGTTTAAGTGATGAATCACATTTATTGATTTCTGTGTGTTGAACCAGCCTTGCATTCCTGGAATGAATCCCACTTGATCATGATGAATTACTTCTTGATGTGTTTTTGAATGTGGTTTGCTAGAACTTTGTTATGGATTTTTGCATCGATGTTCATCAGGGATATTGGTCTGTAATTCCTTTTTTGTTGGGTTTTGGTATCAGAGTTATGGTTTCTTCATAAGAAGTGCTTGGGAGAGTTCTGTCCTTTTCAATTTCTTAGAATAGCTTAATAAGGAGAGGTGTTAGCTCCCCCTCATAGGCATGGTATAATTCTGCAGGGAATCCATCTGGTCCTGGTCTTTTCTGCTTTGGAAGGCTTTTAATTGCTATGTGCATTTTGGTGCCTCTTATTGGGCTGTTTAGGATTTCAATACTGCCCTACATCAATTTGGAGATGTTGTATGTGTCTAGAAATATGTCCATGGCTTCCAGATTATCTAATTTAGAGGAGTATAGTTTTTCAAAATATGTTCTAATAATCTGTTTGATTTCCATGGGGTCATTTGTGATCATTCCCTTTTTGTTGGTGATTTTGTTCATTTGCTTCAATTCTCTCCTTCTTTTAGTGGGATTAGCTAAGGGTCTGTCAATTTTATTTATTTATTTATTTTTTTTAAAAATCAGGTCTTTGTTTTGTTGACTGTTTTATTATTTTTTTATTCTCAATTTCATTGATTTCAGCTCTGATTTTAATTATTTCCTGTTTTCTGCTGGCTTTGGGATTAATTGTTTTTCCTTTTGTAGGGATTTTAGGTGGAGTATAAGCTTATTTATTTGAGCTCTCCCCTGGTTTTTAATGTAGGCACTCAGAGCTATAAATTTCCCCCTTAAGAATGTTTTCATGCTGTCCCAGAGGTTTTCATATGTTGTGTCTTTATTTTCATTGTCTTCCAAGAATTTCTTGATTTCTGAGCTCATGTCTTTTTGGATCCATTCTTCATTTAATATGGTATTATTGAGTCTCCATATATATGTGTGTTTTGTGTTATGATTTTTGCTGTTAATTGCTAGGGTCATGGCATCATGGTCTGATAGGATACATGGAATAATATCTACTTTTTATATTTGCTGAGATTTCCTTTGTGAACTAGAATATAGTCTATTTTGGAGAAGGATCCATGTGCTTCAGAGAAGAAAGTGTATTCAGCTATTTTGGGGTGGAATATTCTATAGATGTCTGTTAAGTCCATTTGACTTATGGAGTTATTTAGACTGGAGATCTCTTTATTGGTTTTTTTGCTCTGATAATCCATCTTTGGTGATAGAGAAATATTAAAGCCTCCCAGTATTATCGAGTAGAGGTCCACAAGTGGTTTTATGTCTTGGGGTAATTATTCCACATATTTGGAAGCATTCATGTTTGGAGAGTACATACTTATTATGGTTATATCTTTCTGTTGTATTGTTCCCTTTACTAGGATGTAGTAGACTTTTTTATCTCTAATGATTAGTTTATGTTTGAAATCTACTTTGTCAGATATAAGTATTGCAAATCCAGCTTGCTTTCTTGGGACTTTACACCTGGTAGATTTTTTTTCCCATTCTTTTACCCTCAGTCTATGGATGTGATTGGCTGTCAGGTCGGTCTTCTGTAAGCAGCATATTTTTGGAGTTTGTTTTTTTTTTTTAAATTTAATCTGCTCATCTATGTCTTTTGATTGGTGTGTTCAGACCATTCACATTCAGTGTTATGTGGTTGTGGTTCACTATTATTGTGTTGTTTTGTTTTTTTTTTTTTTTTTTTTTTTTTTTTTTTTTTTTTTTTTGTTTTTTTTATTTTTTTTATTTTTTTTTTTTTTTGGTTTTGTTTTTTTTTTTTTTTTTTTTTTTTTTTTTTTTTTTTTTTTAGTGAGTTCTGTGCTATCTTTTTTGTCTTTTCATTGATAGTGGGCACTTTTATTGAATTTTCTGTTTGGGGGTTTTGAGGAGTGTTGCTTGTTTATCTTTGAGAATTCTGTGTAATTCTAGCTTTCTGTTCATGAATGTTGCAAGTTTGATCTTATTGTGAAATATTCTTATTTCCCCATCAAATTGCAAGCTGAATTTTGCTGGGTATAGTATTCTTGGCTGCTGGTTATCATCATTCAGACATTTTTGCTTCTAGAGTCTGAGAGGGAAAAGTCAGAGATGATGTGACTTGGTGTTTCTCTCTTGCCGATTTTAATATTCTTTCCGTGATTTTCCTGTTATACATTTTGTATATGATGTGTCTCGGTGAGTTTCTCATTAGATTCAGGCTATTGGGTGTTCTATGAGCTTCCTGGATGAGCATATCTGATTCTATTTTAATATAAATGAAAAGTTCTTTGTACCTTTCATTTGTGTTTCAATTTCTTTCTGTATCCCAATTACTCTTAAATTGTTTCTTCTGATTTCATCCCAGACATTTTGAAAATTCAGTTCATGTTCTGTGAGTTTTTTTTCATCCATTCACTCTAGTTTACTCAGCCTATCTTCATTGTCAGAAGTTCTTTCTTCCAGAGCTGAGGTTCTGTTTTCTGTAGAGGTTAGTCTATTATTAAATTCTTCCTTCATTGTTCTGATGTGATTGATTGAAGATTTTAGTTCTGTTACTTCCTTTTTCAGTATATCTATTTCTTTGATAATAAAAATTTTCAACTATTGAGTTTTCTTACTTAGTCCCTTCATTAAATCTTCTTTTCATTGTTCCTTTTAGTAATCAGATCATTAATAAATTTTTAGGTTTTTATCCCACTTCCTGTCCATGAGTTCCTTGAATAGGGAGTTGTGAGCTTGAGGTTAACATTTTCTTTTTTGATTCCTCATTTTTGGTACTCTTCTTCTGGATCTTTGAATTGAGTTTCCCTGTGGTGAAGATAGGCAGACCTGGAGGTGCTTCTTTTTGCAGGTCAAGGGTCAGGTTAGACACCATCCTCCAGATGACCACCTTCTCCAGAAAGATGTTTCTGCCTGGAAACCTGGTGGGGTTCCTATTACCTGACATTTCTTGCGAGTCAAAAAAGCTATTGTATTACAGATGGTCTACACCTACAATGGTTCATGCTTATAGGGTGGGCATGTTAAATGTCTTTTCAATTTACAATACTTTCAAGTTATAATATGTTTATCATTATTTGCATTATATGTTTCCCTACATGGGGCTTAAGCCTGGTTGAGTGAGTTTCTATTACTTGTAACCAAAGAAACTTAGCTAGGACAAAAGAGGGTTGTCACTGAGGGATGGCTGCCAGCAGCAGAGATCTTATACTTTATTGGAGTAGAAAACAACCATTTTCCTATCCAGGTGAGAGAAGAAACTGGCCTGGGCCAGTGGAGCCAGGGATGAGTGGATGAGTGGAGACTCAGGACACATGCAGGTATTGCAATCTGCAGAACATGGCAGTAGAGGACAGGGACAAAGGAGGCTCTGGGAAGTGCCCCACTCCCTGCCTAGAGTCTCAGTGCATGATGAAGCCTTTCTCTGGGGCAAGGAACACAAGGACTGCAATCCTAGGACTGTGAACACTGTGTAGCTGTCAATGACCCTTACTGAAGACAGGTGACATCAGAGCTTGACAAAAGCAGCCAACTGTTTCACTTGCCTCAAAACCAACTGAGCATTTGTATCATTCTTCTATTACTTCTATGCACCTTTTTCACTCTGTATTTGTCTCCTCCCTGCAAGTGTTTCTTATTTTCTTTGGTCCTCTTTGTCACCTATCCTGTGATGCTTGCTTTCTTGTCTTTTTAGATTTGTTATTTTTTTTTCAGTTTCTAACCCATCTTCTTCACTTAATTCACTGCAATATGAAGTTAAATTACTATATATGTCTAGAAGGTGTATGTTTATGGTATTAAATTTTATGCTTCTTGCTCTGAATTTAAAAAAACAGTGTAACTTAAACTACATGATTTTAATTATCATTCTTATACGGAATCTATGCAACCTTAAAAATGAAAGTTGGATTAATGCCTATTTTCATTTTCCAAGTTTCATTGTACATCTCCTCAATTGGGGCTTAAGTAACTTGGCCTTGTTAATCTGCTCCGTGCACCTATTATTGCCATTTCCTTTCTTAAAGATAGTTCCCCAAACACTAATTTCCTATTGGCTCCAGTTGCTCAGGATAGTAAAACTGCACATAAAAAAGCAGTTTTAAAAAAATAGTCTAGGTCTGAAAAGAAATCAAGTGAACCACACACATAGTTTCCTCATCAACAACAAATCTTGTTTATAACCTTGTGCACTCAGAGTATCTGATACCTGCATCAGGAACCATCTCTGAACAGAATACCAGCAACCTTCTATTGTTCCCTTGTGGTTGATCTATTCAGTGTGGTTGGTTGAACAAATGTTTATTGTGCACAAATATTCTTAGGTGCTGGGAATTTACAGGCAATGTGCTACTACTTTAAAGTAGCAACAAGATTCCCAGTTAACCCATCCACGCATTCCCCAGCTCCTCTAGCTGAGCTTAGGCAGTATAAACGAATGGACTGGTGTCAGGTAAAGAAAAGGGATGTGCACAGGCAGAGTTCTGCTATGGGCAGAACAAGATACTTTCTGGGTGTTTAAAGTTTAATGATCACAACAGTATTTTTGGACAGGAGCTACTATTTCCATCTTACTGATAAGGGAGCTTAGAGCTCGGAAAAGTTATATGAATTGAAACATAAGAACAGGTTGAGTCTTTTGCCTGAAATGGTTAGGGCCAAGAAGCATTTCAGATTTTTCAAATTTTGGAATATTTACATATATATATATATATATAAGGAGATATCTTGGGAATGGAATCTGAGTCAAACATGAAACAATTGCAAACATGAAAATAATTTGTCTCCTCTTCATCTTATGTAGACTGAAGGTAATTTTATATAATGTTTTAAATAATTTTGTGCATGAAACAAAGTTGTATGGTGTGGAATTTTCTGTTTGTGAGCTCATGTGGTCATGAAAAATATTTCAAATTTCAGAGCAATTCAGATTTTGGATTTTCAGATTAGGGATACTCAGCCTGTATTAATCTCACTGTTTCTTTATTTGATATCCTTTCTTTGTTGAGATACATATAACATAAAATGTATTATTTTCAATGTGCAATTAAATTGCAATAAATATATTCATATATTGTATAATTATCAATACTAAGTGTTTCCAGAACTTTATAATTATCCCAAACAGAAACTCTGCATCTGTTAGAAAATAATTTCCCATTCCCCTTCACTCTAGCCCTGATAATCTTTATTCTACTTTCAAATCACTATTATTTCTTTTTTTTTTTTTACTTTTTAAAATTTTTTTTTATTTTTTTAGTTTTTATTTGATAAACATGGTCTTACAATTAGGAGGGGTTCATCCTCAAACAATCAAGAACAAAAGTGTAATGACAGAACAAGCCAATACTGGTGCCAGACCATGGTTTGCCCCCTTTGGTTTCCCCATGGTTCCATGTTTCACTCTACTTAAGCCCCAAGTTAATTGGACTTCTCCTGGAAGTCGGAGGTTCCCCTCTGATTAGATTCCCCCATACTACCTCCCTCTGGTCTCCTTGATGTCCTTCCTATTCCCTTCCCTGCCTTCCTGCCCCCTTCCCAACATCCCCCAAGAACCTAGGCAAGGTTCCCCATGATTGTGTAAAAATTCATACATGTTGAGGTAGTTGTTAGGTTAGCCATCTATCATACTGTTTCCACTTGTATTCTAGCTTCCACAAATGAGAGAAAACATTCGGCCCTTGAGTCTCTGAATTTGGGATAATTCACAAAGCAAAATTTTTTTTCCATCTCCATCCATTTGGCTGCAAATGCCATAATATTGTTTTCTCTAATAGCTGAGTAGTACTCCATTGTATATATGTACCAAAGTTTTTGGATCCATTCATCAAGTGAGGGGCATCTGGGTTGGTTCCATAATTTAGCTATAGTAAATTGAACTGCTATAAACATTGATGAAGCTGTACCTCTATAGTAAGCCAATTCTAGCTCTTTTGGGATGATACCCAGGAGTGAGTGGGATAGCTGGATCAAAAGGTGATTCCAGCCCTAATTTTTTGAGGATTCTCCACACTGCTTTCCAGAGTGGCTGTACCAGTTTGCAGTCCCACCAGCAATGTGACAGTGTTCATCTTTTCTCACAGCTCCTCCAGCACCAGTCAAATCACTGTTATTTCTAATGATACTCAGCTAACATTGGTGAGAAGCAGCAGAATATAGCAGCTAAGAGCAGGAACTTGAACACCAGTGGACTGATTCAAAATTTAGCTTCCTTGGAGTTATTGATTTTTATAATTCCACCTCTCTAAATTTTTTTTTGAATATAAGTTGTGTATGTGTTTTCATCTCAAATGATGGAGGCAAAGTTGCAGCTGGATTTTGAAGGTCAAGAAAACTAGGTAACTTCATATATAACAAATGAATAGTTGCCTATAGAAGGTGAAAGAAAACAGGAAGATAATACAAATGGAAATTTCTAGGACATATATTAGTTATGCAAAAAAATAATGAGGGTCCAGGGTGCTAAAAGGGAATGTCAGGTGCTAAAAGGGAAATAAGTTAGGTAGAAATACACACACATACACACACACACAAATATACAAAGGATCCTTGTGATTATATATATATTATGTACATATATAAATATACTCTATCTTTATTTGTGTCTGTGTCTATTGTGATGGTTCATTTTATTTATCAACTTGATTATACCACAATGTGTCCAGATTACACATTATTTATGGGTGCGTCTATAAGGATATTTCCAGATGAGATTAGCCTTTGAGTGGGTGAGCTCAGTAAAGTAAATTGCCCTCTTCATATGGTGGGCATCATCTAATCCATTGAGGGCCTGAAGAGAACAAAGAGGTAGAAGAAGGAATTGATTCATTTCTCTTCCTGCCTGCCTACTTGAGCTAAGACCTGGGTCTTCTCCTGGCCTGGGTCAGGATTTATACCTTCTTTCCTCTTGGTTCTCAGATCTTTGTATTTAATTGGAATTACACCACTACCTTTCTTGAGTCTCTGGCTTGCAGACTGAAGATCATGGGACTTAGTCTTCTTAATAATGTAAGCCAGTTTCTCATAATAAATGCATGTCCATTCATTTTATTGGTTTTATTTCTCTGCAGAACCTAAACTATTATAACCAACAGTCTACTTACCTACCTACTTATCCCTTGGAGGAAAAATGCATAGCTTAAAATATTAGTATTGATTCTTCACTGATCCAAGGGCAAAGAACCTGAAAGTAAGATTTTGCTTGTCACAGTATAAGAAGAGCTGAACTGAATGTAAATGCATCTCTAATTCGCTTTGACAGGCAGCTGAAAATATGTAATGACCTAGAATGTCTTCAGAGTAACAATTTCACAGGACCAGCCAGTGAGCAGTAAAGTCATAAATGTCTAGGGAAATAACAATATTTCTTGAAAAATGCCCTGGCCTTGGCCACTGACACATGGTTAAAGCTATCATCTGCTAGAAGCCTTGGAGTAAAACAGACCTGGAGATGACAGCTGAAGCCAACCTTCAATAGCCAAGTGACCTTGGGCTAATGGTTGTACCTGTCTGAGCCAGGATAATAATATCTACTTCATAAAACAGATATGGGGATTTAATGAGGTAATTCATGTCAACTATGCTTGGCCATTTCCTGGCCCCAAAGCATGGTCAATATTCTTCTTCTTCTTCTTTTTTTTTTTTTTTTAAAGAGAGAGGGACAGTGAGAGAGACAGAGAAAGAGAGAAACAACTTTATTTAGTTGTTTCTAAATAAAGTTATTTTCACATGGCCTTCATTGCTCCAACACTTAGTTGTGTATGTGGTGCTGGGGTTTGAACCCAGGTCCTTGTGCTTGCCAGGCAAGTGCTGAAACCACTGAGCCTCCGCGCCAGCCCAATATTCTTTAACCATATTGCATATTTTGAAACTTTACTTTTCTTAATGTCAGTAATGGCTGCTGTTTAAAGGCTTTTTGTTTTCTTTTAAAGAGAGAGAGAGAAAGAGAAAGAATGACAAGTTAATTTTTGTTTTATCTTTTATCTGGTTTTTGTTTTTCTGACACTTAGTTGTATGTGTGGTACTGGGGATTGAACCCAGGTCCTTGTACATGCCAGGTAAGTGCTCTACTGTTCTCTAAGTCCCTAAAGCATTTCTTAAAAATTGTCAGATTTATCATAATTTTCTTCTTTATAATCTGCAAAGGAATCTTTGTGATTTTGGTTCTTCGAAGATGAGAAAATAATCAATCCCAGGAAATTTAAATAGCAATCAAATCACAGTCAGAAAGAGGTAGGCCTAGAAATTGAACGCAGGCGGTATGTTCTTCCTCAAAGTGCCTGCTGTGAGTTTCCTTCATCTTCCCCTCTGTGTTAGGGCCAAATCTGACCTTCCACAGTGGGCCCTAAAACATAAGCCCTTCCCAGAAGCAAGATATTTATTTCTTAGTAAGGGAGGATGTGATGGGAAATAGTTTAGTATATATCTTGTCTTTTCCTACTCTTCTGGATAGGGAGGTTATTGATTTTTCTTTCTTATTTCAGACTATTGGCAGTTGTTTGTTCCCATCAACAGGTGCAATATCCCTAAATCAGAGCCACCAAGTCAGCAGAGGAAGCCAGGTGGAGATGCTGAGCTGTTTCAATGACAGTGTAAATCATGGTTGTTCATCCCATCAGTATCAAAGCAGGGCCAGGCTGGAAAACTAATCAGATAGAGAACAGCTCACAGAGAGACGTTTAGAGGAAAACAGCTTCCAAAGAGGAACATCTTATCCTCCACAACTTCACCAGGGTATTCTGATGTGCTCCCCAGCACTGGGTGCAGAGTCTGGAACCAAAGATTCCTACGCTGAGTTTACCTCTGAAGACTGAGTCCTCCCTTAAAATTAAAGCAATTTGGGGTATAAGATCTTAAAAGTTTTCTAGCTCAAAATGTTGGTTATATCATCTTTTATTAATGGCCTTGTGGCTGACCACAACCCCTATTTTTTTTAATTAAAAAGAGACAGTGAAAGAGAAAGAGAATCAATTTTATTTTAGTTTTTCATGTGGCTTTTGTTGCTCTGACACTTAGTTGTGTACATGGTCCTGGGGTTTGAACCTGGGTCCTCATGCATGCCAAGAGGGCACCATAAATGCTGAGCCACTGCTCCAGCCCCCAGCTGATTTTTTTTTTTTTTTTTTTTGTAAGGTCAAGAACTTGAACTACAAGTTAGGTCTGATTTGTCCTAAATGCCTCCTAAACCACTCTCCTCTTTTCAGTCCTTCCTCAACTTTGCTGCCCTGAATGCTACAAGTAGCATTTCCTTAAGCTTTTTTCTTAACAGCGTTTAGATATTCTCTTTTCCTCAAGTGTAAGCTTTCTCAAGTTGGAGCTCGCACTTGCTGTTATCCAGTATTGTTCTTGTCCTAGGAGAGAATATTCATTTAGAAGAATGAGGAGAGAAATCTCTGTGAGCTCAATTTATGATGCATCTCACTTTTAGGAATGACTGTGAACTCATGCAGCGTTGCATGGATGGGGTGTCCAGACAGACAAAAATCAACACAAAGGGGTTACAAAGAAAGGGAAGAAGATAATTTACTTGCAAATCTAATAAACCCAATGTTGAAATGTTTCAACTCTAATACCAGAACTTGTATTTTGAAAGAGGGTATTTAATAGGTAGCACAGAAAATGTCATGGATTCTGTTCTTCCTACTGAAAGATTCGTTTTTTTATTTGGACCCACAACAGGAAGTAATTCATCCTGTGAAGAAGGTAACATTTCCTTCCCATACTGGAGGAAATGCTGGAGTTTGGGGATTTTGCCAGAAAAGATGTTCCTGTAGAGAGAGTAGCGCTTCTAGGAAGCACACAAAGCAGCCAAAATACCAACCTGAAGCTTAGATGAGAGACGACGAGGGGTCCAGCCTCACACAGGCTAGTGCAAGGTTAATTGGGATCTTGTAAAATGCAGCCAAAATTTTTTACAAAGAAAATTGAGACTTAGCAAAGCCACACTTTCAAAGAAATCAATTGGTGCATTCTTCTTTTTTTTTCTTTTAAAGAGAGAAATACAGTGAATCAATTTTTATTGAGGTTTTCACATGGCTTTCATTGCTCTGACACTTAGTTGTGTACGTGGGTGCTGGGGTTTGAACCCGTGTACTTGTGAATGCAGGGCAAGTGCCGTAACTGCTGAGCCATTGCTCCAGCCCCCAATTGGTGCATTCTTAATTGAAGACATTGATGGTATGTTAACAAAATCTATGAACTTCTTCTAAAAAAAAGTAGAGAATTAGAGAAGACAGAATGGGGGCTGGGAGTACAGCTCACTGACAGAGTGCACACTTTGCATGCAGAAGGCCCTGAGTTTGAGCCCCAGCCCTGCCCTTCTGCAAAAGAGGGAGAATTGGGCATCTCAGTCAGAGAAGAAGGGTCCATAAAAGGGAGTGTAGGTAAAACTAGAGGGTGATCATGCTGGTCAAGCTGTTCTGTTCTCGCCATTACATTAGTGGTGAGAGTTGACAGGCACCAGGAGCCACTGCTTGTCCTTTGTCACTCACTGTGTTTAGGAATCAATCATAAACTGCACACCGTTTTCATTACAGTCACTGTCAGTAAAATTCTTTTGTCATGCTCGAGAGCCCCAGTTTTACGCTTCCCTCTTGTATGGCTGCGATCTGGAATATCCCCCAAAGTCTCCTGTGCACAGGGCTGGAGCTTTTAGGACGCGATTAGATCCTGGAGGCCCTGCCCCCATCAGTGGATTAAGCCATTGAGGGCGGATTGAACTGCTGGGAGGGAGCCTATGTGGAGGAAGTAGGTCACCGTCACCGAGGGTGTGTGCCCTGGAAAGGTCTCTCTCCTCTCTGCCCTTTTCCTTTCCCTTTCTGATCCCAGCTGCCATGAGCTGACAGCTTTTCTCTGCCCTGGTCTTCTTCCACTATGCTTCTGCCTTGGAGCCAGCATGGACTGAATGCTCTGAAAACACAAACCAAAATAATTTTTTTCCAATAATAATAAGTTGTCCTTGTCAAGCATTTTGGTCATAGCAATGAGCAGCTAACACGCCTCTTGATATTGATTAGGGGTATTTGGAAATGATGAGCCCTACTTGATTTTCAGGGGCCAGGGTGAATGGGCAGTGCTTCTTCAAAATGCTCAATTGCCTCTGCTTCTTTCTGCCAGAAGGTGCCACATCTCAGAGACAAATCCCACTTTCCATCTGGACCCTGGTTGTGCCTTAGCTGCCATCTGCTTTGTGCTGTTTCCAAAAGCTTCTTTAAGTACCTGTTGTGGACTGAAGTATGCCTCTTCACAGTTCATGTGCTGACAGTGAAGTCTCGGAGCAACAAAAGTCATATGGAAAAAAAAACTAAATAAAATTGATTCATCACACCCCCCCCCGTCACTGTCCCTCTCTCTTTAAAAAAAAAACCAAAAAATAAACTCCCCCCAAAAAACCCAAAAAACAAAAACAAAAAAAGTTCGTGTGCTGAACCCTAACCCCCAAAACCTCAGACTGTGGCTACATTTGGAGGCAGGGTTTTTAAAGGGGTGTGGGTCATAATACTGAGAGATACAATTCCAAATGTTGAAATTCCCAAAGATCACACTCTACAAAGTCTTGAAATGCCCAAGATCAAAGTCACAAAAAACATACTGGAAAAAAATTATTGTAAAAAATTCTTTAAAAGGTGTTTATCTTTTTAAAATGGGATTTTTTTGAGAAATGTACAAGATCAAGAGAGAACACAGCATAGCCTACTGTACATAATAAAAACAACAGTAATATTACTGTAAGCACAAACATTCGGGTTTACTGGTGACAGTAGTGTAAGTGTAACAGTTTTAAGTGCATAAATTTATTCACTAAGAAATAGGTCATAAAGCAAAATGTATAAGTGTTTGTCATTGTGATCCTTAGTTGTACGCACCCAGCTTTATAGCTGCAATTTGAAATATGATGGGCAAACCTGAGTCTTTTCAAGAGAATGTGCAAAATCCACTATAGGTCACTGTCAGATGTATAGTTGTCCAAAGACCTGAGATTTCAGGAAAATTTTATGTTTCACAAATGCATCTGTATGAAAAGATCCTCTCTTCATTCACCAAGGAAGTTTCAGTGTGTGCATATACATGTGTGATGCTTGTACACAAAGTCAACATTGTGATGATGCACTTTTGCAGAGTCAAAAAAATTCTAAGTGCACAAAATAAATTGGAATTCCTGAAAAGTCCTAGCCAATTTCTGCCTCTACTTTTAGAAATGGTAGGAAGTTGAAATGCATGACGAGAAAGCTATTTTAAAAAATTAATGCTAATGTTTAAAAATAGAAAGGAAAATACTTTTAAAAGGGGGAAAAAAAAGAGGGGCTGGAGTAGTGGCTCAGCAGTTATGGCACTTGCCTTGCATGCTCAAGGATGCGAGTTCAAACTCCAGCACCATATACACAATGAAGTGTTGGAGCAACAAGTCATATGAAAAAAATAAATAAAAATTGCTTCTCTCTTTCTCTCTCTCTCTCACTGTCCCTTTCTCTTAAAAAAAAGGGGGGGAAGACACTTCCTGTCCCCCACCCCCAAAAAATCATAACAAGAAAATTCAACATATGAAAATGTATCAAAGTGTCAGAATCCAGGTCATTGCCTGGAGATGGTCTGAAAACTGGGTGACCCTCACCATCAGTAACTGCGTTCTGAAGGCTCACATCACAACGAATAGTGCTTTTATCTTTTAGGGCATATTTGTCTTCAGAGATTGTATTCATGTTCATTTCTCACAAGGCACTGCTATTTTGAAAATCCTCCTGTGACTGACCCTACACATGGATATGAGCATTCCCTTTGAAGTTTCCCCATCTCCCTTGCCATGATTCTAGTTTGTTTTGGGTGCACAGAAATCCACTCTGTGTGTATTTCTATACAGACCACAGATTTGGCAGAAACAGCACTGGTGATCAAAAACCAACACTGTTTCATAAATAACTCTATTTCATCTTTCACACAATTGCTTTCAAACCAGCCTGCTCCGTTCTTCCGGTCAGTGCAGCTGTAATTCATTAGAAGTTCGGGGAACTTCAACGGGGGAAGGAATGCCAACCCAGCAAAGTGGCACATGTTTAAACTGAAATTCTCTTACAGGGTTGTGCTATAGAAGAATCAAGAGACTGGGCAGTGGGCATTGTGGGGGAAACTATGATTTACGACCAGATTCATATCATATTGTCACTTCACACACATTTAAGTTTCTTTGACAACTCAACTCCCTAATAAAAATTTTAAAAAAAGAAAAACTAGTGAAAAGTGAAATGTAAGAAAAATGCAATATGTCAATATTTATGAGATACAAATTGCAAGATTGCATAAGGTATTTGAATAAACTATACTGTATGCCTTTACAAAAATGTAAATGTTTTATCCTATTGTCAATTATATCTAAAAATAACAAGGGGTGATAGGAAGGTAGGAAAAGAGGACATGTTCAAACTCATTAAATCAAGGTACACTCCAAGCTAAGCATGTCACTATACATACTATACTCATGTATTTAAAAAATGTTCTTCGTAGGCGTAAGAATTATGTCACTGTACTTGGATATTTTAGGAAAAATATAGGACCAAGAAAGAGAGGCAAGGGATCTGGGGAACAGGAGGAGAGAGATAGGGAGGTGGGCGGGGGTGTGGGTATTGACCAAATTGTATTGCTGTATTGTGTGCATCTATAAATATATGACAACAAATCCCATCGTTATGTACAACTATAATGCACCAATTAAAAAATAAAAAAAACACTGAAATTCTTGTTGTCATATTATGTGACCAATCCGTTCTCTACAATTCATGTCTCAACCCCTCTTATGTAGTTTTTTAATCCCCATGGTTATTGTGGTTTTCATGTTTTGGGCTTGCAAGGTTTCAATGTTTAAGATTTAAATTTCTGAGGATTGTGATATTTCTGGATTTTTAGACCTTAAGGATTTTGAACTTTGGGGATTTTAATGTTTGGGATTATATTTTTGTGGGGGGTGTTGTATTTTGAGATGGTGATCTTGGCTGACTTTAAAGAAGCAACTAAGATTAAATGAGGTCATTAGGGTGGACTCTAACCCCACTGTTATGATTGATGTCCTTATAAGAAGAGGAGATTAGGGGACACACACACACACACACACACACACACACACACACACACGGGAGACCGGGTGAAGATAGCAGAAGACGGCTAACTACAAACCACCTCGAAAGGTCTCTGAACACATCAGCTCTGCTAGCTCCTTGGTTGTGTGCTTTTGACCTCCTGAACCATGCACAAAGTTGTTTCTGTTGCTTAAGCTCTCGCACTTTGTGAGAGCCCTGGCAGACAGATACAGTATATCCTTTCCACCACCTCCATTGCTGAGTCCTGAGTGTGGGGACCAGGGCAATAGCGCTTGTGACACACACCAAAGGCCAGAGGTGACCTATGTGACGCCTACACTGCCTTTCTTGTTTCGAAACTGCTCTTCCATCTCCCCCTCCTGTCCTGCATCCAAGGCTGGCCTCTGGCATGAGCTTCCCAGGGCAGTCAGGCACAGCTCCCTGCCGTCTGGCTCTCTGTGGTCCTCGTACTTGCTGAATTCTGCTTAGTGGGAGGACCCTGCTCCTCCAGCGTGGGGTGCCCTTCCTTGATCCTCAACCTGACTGGGCCCCCATTCCTGACTTCTCCAGTGCTTTCACCTTCTAAATTCCCACCTCACTTTATAATGTGGGCCACACATTTTCAGTATTGATTTTTCTTTGTTCCTTTTTTGTATTCTACCCAATTTAAACATAATTTTCAGGCAGCTTACACAGGTACATAAAGTACGGCAAGGCAGCATAATTTCGGCATAGGGGGAAAGGAAAGAAATGGCAGAGATACAAAGGGAGCCAGGAGGGAGACTGGCGTCTGAACAGGTTGGCTCACTTTTCAAGCAACTACCTTGGAAGCTTTACCTTTATACAGCTCACACTATACAAAGGAAACACACCGACTGCTCAAGAGACAGACAACCGCTCCTGGTATTATCAAAAGAAACTTCTCCAAGAGTTCTAAACTGCGGTAGCTAACGAGTATTGTCGTGAACACCTTGGCAGTGAGAGAAGTTATGCAAGTTCTAGGCATTTTGCAAGAGCAGTTCAGTAGGGGCAGCGCCTCACACACCGAAGGCAGGGTTCAGCTGCAGAGGTCTTTGCTGGTCTTCTTGAATTGTGGGATGGGTCTTAGAGATCTTAGAGAAAGGGGAGGGGGAAACATATGTTTTGATTTTTAAAGCTGTGCTTTTAAAAAATTATTTTTAAATTTGTACCTTTTTATGGGGAACATTTGGTAATTCAGTACATGTATACAACAGTCATTAATCAAGTCAGGGTAAGAAACATTTGCATCTCTTTATCCCATAACCATCTTTTTTTTAAAGGCAGAGAGAGAAAGAGAATCAATTTTATTTATTTTTTCATCTGGCCTTTGTTTCTTGGACACTTGGTTGTGAATGTGGTGCTGGGGTTTGAACCCAGGGCCTTGCTCTTGTGAGGCAAGCACTCCCACCACTGAGCCACCGCTCCAGACCCAACCCTTAACCGTTTTTATGTGCTGGGAATTCTACACTCTTTTTTTTTTTTCTGATCATTTTGAAAGTTATCACAGGGTGTTTTGCCTATGCTAAGCCTAGAGTGGTTTCTCTGCTTTGTTTTGGTGCCATTTAAAAAGTTTTTCTGTACCCATTTCTTCTACTCTTCTCAGTTTCTTATGACCACTATTCCATTCTGTTCTGAGATTGCCTTACTGGTTTCTACAAATGAGTGAGAACATGTCACATTTGTCTGTCTGGCTCGTTTCACTTGATATAAGGATGTCTGTTTCCATCTAGGTTGCTGCAAGTATTAGAACTTCATTCTTTTTTGTGGCTGAATAATATTCCATTGTCTAAACATACTACATTTTCTTTGTCTACTAAGTCACTGAGGAACTTCTGGAAAGATTCCATATTTTGGTTATTGTGAGTAGTGCTGTAATAAACGTGTGAGCATAATATCTTTTTGGTATAAAGACTTCATCTAATTTGGGTAGTGGAATTGCTGGTTGGTGGTTCTATGTTCAGTTTCTTTGAGGAGTCTCCATACTGTTCTCCACAGTGGATGTATTAATTTACATTCCCAACAGTGTAAAAGAGTTTCCTTTTCAGCACTTACTTGTCCTCATCAGCATTTACTCTTGTCTTTTTGATGACAGCTGTTCTAATTGAGGTGAGATGACATTATTGTGATTTTGATTTGCATTTCTCTGATGATTAGTAAAACTGAGCCTCTGTTTCAGGTATTTGTTGACCATTTTCACCTGGGTTTTAATCATTACTGGATAACAATGAACAGTGGATTCAGTGATGACAGGAACCAGTGAGCTATTCTGGGTTGCCTGCTAAATTTCAATTACTTACCCTAAGGGTGACCAAAGTCAGTAATAAAGGTGCTGTTCCACTTGTCAGTGCTCTAAAGCCAAAGGCCACCAGGAACAGACCTGGAGTGACAGTGAGTTGAGTTTTTGGGCTTGTTACCTTGAGGGGGATGAACGTAGAGGAAGTGCAGGAAGAGTGTGTTTGAGGTTTATGTGATAGGAGTTAAGCTTGCGTTAGGTGATTGGGGGAAGAATCTGAGGAAGCAGGAATGTGAGGAAGCAGGAATGTGAGGAAGCAGGAACTCGCTTTGGATCAGTGTGGGGCAATTTTGCTCTTGCATTTGGATTTTCATCCAGAAGGCAGGAGGAATTGAGTGTGGCTGAAACCATGATTGCTAAGAAGCTGCAGTCTCCCTCAGCCAGTGAAGGAGAGATCGGTGGATTTCACAGTACCCTTCTTTTGTCTGTGCTCAGATATGATTTGGAATAGACTCACTTTGTCGCAGTAGCAGAGTGACTTTATCACAATACCAGAGTGATCGTGTCTGACATTACCTTTTAGCATCTCCAGGACCCGCCTGCCAGGCCAGCTTCTTACTGTCAGGGACAGTTCTTCCCTTTTGGAAAAGCCTGATCAGGCCCAGCAGCTAGATGAGGAGGGGTAGGAAATACCTTCAAAAGAGGGCATGATTTTATCCTAAGACTTCGGAGGGTTTGGAGGTACTCAAACACTCAGACACATACGGGTACTGGGGATTTTTTATTTCAGGTAATGTGAAAATAATTTAACCCCCAAAGAGCTTCAGGACAAACCCTTGCCTCAAGGAGTATCACTCTTAAAATTGGCCCTGGCAGGCTGAATGTTTTCTCTCATATGTGGAAGGTAGAATACAATCGGAAACAGACCGAAAGTTGGCTAAGCTAATAATAACCGCAACATGGTGAGTTTCTCACATGAGCAGGGAAACCTTGCCTAGGACACAGGGGATGAAAGGAGAGGGGCAGGGAGAGGGGGAGGGGATAGGAGGGATATCAAGGCTGCTGGAGGGAGGGATATGGGGGTATCAAACCAGTGGGGAACCTTCGACTTCTGTGAGAAGCCCAGCTAACATGGGGTAAAGTAGGGGAAACATGGGATTTGGGGGAAACCAAAGGGGAGAGACCACGGAAGGGCATCAGCCTTGGCTTGCTCTGTCATTATACATTTGTTCATGATTGTGTGACAACAATTCCCTTCTAAATATAAGACTATTTTGAATAAAACAAACAAACAAACAAACAAACTGGCCCTGGCCTATGGATCAGGAGTCCTGAATCATCTGGTCCAGCTGCAGGGCACGTGCTATGTGTGAACCTTGCCTTGACATCTGTAGGTTAAGATATAGCTTTTTCATGTAACTTTTTTTTTCTTCAGGGTTAAGGACCAAACTCAGGGCCTTGTGCGTGCTAGGCAAGCGCTCTGCCACTGAGTTAAATCCCCAACCCCTCATGTAACTTTAAAAAAAAAATCTAAAAATATTTGAATTTTACATGAACTGTTACTTAAAAATTATCACTATAATATTGCATTACAGAAAATCTATGAAGCAAAGGGGGAAAAATAATCCTATTAACTGCTCTAGCCTATTATCTCATTTATTTCTTCCTTTACATACATATTTTAATTATAATCATAGTGCAGAGTTTCATAATTCGCTTTTCAATTTATAATTGCTGTTTTGTCTTTTTTCTGTACTTTTCCACATGATTATGAAATACTTTTTTTTTTTTTTTTTAAAGAGAAGACAGTGAGAGAGACAGAATCAATTTTTATTGAGATTTTCACCTGGCTTTCGATGCTCTGACACTTAGTTGTGTATGTGGTGCTGGGGTTTGAACCCAAGTACTCGTGCATGCTGGGCAAGCGTTGTAACCACTGAGCCACTGCTCCAGCCCTATGAAATACTTTTAATGGTTGTTTTTAGTGGCCACATAAAGTTTACCATAAATTTGTCATTTTCTTTGTTATGCTGCTGATAGAAGCGTATGACTGATTTGTTTTTCTGTTTGAAATTGTACTAAGATGAAAAAATTTTTAAAGTTATAGAATTTTTCTTTTAAGATAATTGTTCTTTCAACCTAGAAGTTTTCGAGATTTTTTTTTTTTATCCTTGGGGTTTAGGAATTGTGCCAGAATATAATAAAAGTATTTCTCCTTTCAATACTATTGCTTAAAATTCATTAGACATTTTTGATCTGCAAACTCAGATTTTCTTTTACAAGGAATTAAAATTTTTTAAACTTTTGTTTCTTCTCCCTCTCTTTTTCTCTTTTTATCTTCTTCTAGGACTTTACTATGCACAAGTTCGTTTCCTGGGTCTACTGTATGAGCCTCTTATCTTTTCCCTTATGATTATTAGCTTTTTATTTAGTTATTTATTTGCTTTGTCACTTTTCTTACTTGATCCTTGCAATCTTCAGGACACTGAATTTGAGTATCAACAGTGTTCTTCTATATCCATCTACTGACCTTTTTTTTTTTTTTTTTAAATAAAAGCAAGCATTTGAGAAAGTCTCTTTTCCTTATGTCGAACTTGAATCTTAAGCACTGTTATTATATTATCGTTGTTATCCCTTGTCCAGTTTCACTTTTGTTAATTTAGTTACCCAAGGTCAATCTTGGTCTGAAAATACTAAGTGGAAAATTCTAAACATAATTCGTATGTTTTAAATGACTTTTGCTATAAGGCATTGTTATAGCTGTTCAATTTTATCATTAGTTATTGTTAATCTCTTAGTGTGCCTGATATGTAAACTGAACTAATGATGGGTGGAGATGTATAGGAAAGCAGTCATGGTCTCTGTAGCGTTTGGTGCCACCTGTGGTTTCAGGCATCTGCAGAATGCTGTGATTGCCATAGGTGGCCCTGTGTGCTCCAGTTAGCTTTGTGGCACTGGGGACCTAACGGGTGTTGTCCTTCCTCTGTGGCTGCTGCCCCTTAGGATCTGGCGACCTCTTTTTACCACTCACTGGAGTTCACTGCTGGGAGAGCTTAGCTGGGATTGAGTGTGAGAGTAACAGAAGACTCGGCTTCTGACCCTACCAGCTGCTGGGATGCAGTGGGAGCCATCAGCTTCCTGAAAGGGCATGGGGCGGCGGGAACAGAGGGGAAGACTTCTGCAGCATTCTCAGCCTCAGGGAGAGCCCTGTCACCCTTTTCAGCTACTCTTCAGCTCCTTTTGCCCTGGTGAGACTGGTCAAGGTTTGGGAAACATCTGGCTGGCCCAAGTCAACTTCTCATGGAAATCCAGGGATCCCAATGGATCAAGCTCTTCCCAAAGCTACTACTGCTTGAGATCTTTGCCCTGGGACTGTACTTCGACAGCTCCCCTGGCCCAGCGGGTTAAGGCACCACACCAGTGTGCAGTGTTTCATTATTTCCTTTGTATAGAACATACTTTTCTCAGTAAGACTATTTTAGATGCTTGGTTATGATCATGAATTATATTTCTTGCTTTTTTCTCATCACATTTTCTTTCAGATTATGCTGATATTAATTTTCAAGGTTCTTTTTACAGTAAGGGTTCTGAACCTTGGATATAGTTGGAAATCTTCAGGGATACCTAAACCCATAGTTAAATTCTCATGCAAATTCAAGCCATTTCTTTTAAGAATATTATTTTCTAAAAATAAGTGCACCTGAAATGCAATTTAAGACATATAATAATCACCACCACTCCCTTTTTAAAATCATTATTCTCTTAAGTTGAGTAACGTCCTGGGATGACCCAACTTGCAGACTGATGTGGTGGTGGGGGGTCAGAACTACTCAGGTTGCTTCTTTCCAGGTTCCGGATGTTTTCCATTTCTCCCCCACAGGGTGCTCCCCTCTGTACCAGCGCAGATTGGGTTAGCCAGTCACCGGGAGGATTTTTACCTTTCCAATGTAGCTACAGAGAAACTTATCATGAATTACAATGATGCTGTTTGAAACACAAGAACAGTTGTGTATTTTATTTCTCCATCAGAAGGAAGAAGTACACCTAGTACCCTTTTTTTTTCTTTTCTACCTCAGAACAGAGATGACCATTTAAAACTTAGTGTTAAAATAATAAAGGACACATGCTGTCATAGCTCCCTGGTCTCCTGACACTCCAAAGGACCACCTTGGGAATCTGTGCCAATGACAGAATGCCCCATAAGGACACAATATTTCTTCTGAGCAGAGAGAGATTTATTGCATTATTCATTAAATAATTTAAGAAAAATTATTAATAACAAATTAATTATTCATGTTCTTAAATTAGCTAATGCTCATTATACAAAATTCAAAATTGCACCAGAGCTGACAGTAAAACATGCATCTTTTCCTGCCCTAGTCTTAGGTTCCAGTGCTCTGCCCCCGAGGAACCCATATTCATTAGCTGGTGTAAATTCTTCTTGAGCAGGGGTGAGCAAACTTGCCCTGTAGAGGACCAGATGATAAATATTTTGCCCTTTTCAGGCCATAACATCCCTATTGCAATTCTTCCTTTCTACTTAGTGACTTGGGAGCAGGCAAGCAATATGAGGAGATGTCTTTTTCCAGGGAAGCTCTATCTATGGATACTGAAATTTGAATAGCATAATTCTCCATGAAATTCTTTTTTCTTTTAAATTTATTCTTCTATTAATTTTTTAAACCTTTAAAAAATACAGTGGTGGGTGTGGATGAGGAAAGGGAAGATGTTAGTGGCCAGCCATGGAGCTAGTTACAGCTGCATGGAAGGAGTACGTTCTGGTACTCTAGTGGTCAGCAGGTGACTGTAATGCACAGTGTATTGTGTAGTTCAAAATCACAAAAAGAGGATCTTAAGTGTTTCACAACAAAGCAATTAGGAGTATTTGAAATAATGGATATGCTACAATTGCCCTCATTTGAGCAATAAAGTTTTTAATTTTAAAAGCATGGTTAACAGATATATATAATATATACTTATATATATCTGTCCATATATTTGTATATAGAATATCTGTGCATGTGCATGTATAAAACTGGATGGATAAATACATACATATGTACACACACCATTCATAGTGTACAGAAAACGGCTGGTAGGTTGGATTTGGCCAAAAGTTTGTTGACCCCTATTCTAGAACTGTTCTTTGCATATTCAAACACTTGTCAATATGTATATTCCTTCTGTTTACTTGTTTACACACAGGCTCCATTCCATATGGATTACTGCGCACTGGGATATTTCCGTTAAAGTTTCCTGCCATCATTCCGAATCAGTTGTAGAACTGCTTCTTTTATTTTATTGGTCCTGGAACGTTCAGGCATGTGTTGTGATACACTGAGGAGCACTGAGATTGTTTCTGACATTTGCCTGCTACAAGTGATGCTGCAGCAGGTAGGATTGTATGTTTGCCTTTCTATACCTCTATGATTGTAGAAAAAAATTCACAGAAGAGTAATCTGATCTAACGGTTTCGCATAATAACAGTGAAGTTTTCGACCAGAGATTTGGCCACTTCCAAAACGGTTTTTCAATGTCCAGTCTTTTCAAGAATCTCTTCAATGTATGAATTTTTTCAGGAATCTCCTGTTAACAGGAACCCCAAAGAATGTGGACAAAATAGGTAGGAAGAGGCATATTTTAAACTGCCGGTGTTGGTAAGTAGAGGGGAAAGAGTAAAGGACCCATCCTTCAGAGGACTCTGAAGACTCCAATTGACCCACTGGGGTGCAGATTGGAGGCTCCCCTACTATGGGAACTGACTGGCACTGCATAGAGCTGGAGAAGAAAGAGTGATGGGGTTTGGAGTGAAATATGATAGTAAGAAATTGCTTTGAATTGTCATGTTTTATGAGATTATCTTCAAAAAGGATGACAAACACATTTTATAAATTTTATTTTAATGACATACAGTTGCCATCTAAATAAATCTTGTGAATCATTTTATAGAGTGAATAGTTTAACTTAAAGTGGTTTATTTTATTAGTTATATTTTAGGTTGGCATATGACAAGTTCTATTTATACAGATAAAAATCTTTTGGACCCCTGATAATTGTGCTGCAAAAAATGCAAACAACAGATAATTCAGAAATCAGGTTTATCTCTGGTCTGGGAAATAGCTTAGATATTCCAGGTGTCTTTTGCCTCACCTGTGAATGAAGAGGGCTGTGATATTTGCTCTCTCAGGCCCCTTCCAGCTTCAGAACAATGCAAAATGTGAATAAACAAGAAATCCTCAGGAGACTGAAGTCCATGAGGGTAGACTCTATCTATTTTTCTTTCTGTGGTTTCCTCCTTCTACTTTGTATAATCCATGACACATAGAGTACGCCCAGGAAACATTTGCATTTGCTATAAATTCTTGTCCAACAGTTATTCTTCCTTCCTCCTTGGTTACAGAATGCAGTTATTATTTACTTGTCTTCCCTCCTCCATATTGCTGCAAGTTTTAGAGAGCCTAGCTCTAGAAGTTGGCCTTGGACAATCATAGTAATTCCGTTTCTTTTGCTTGTGATTGGTCTCAACATGGTCATGTCATCTAATTCTAGCCAATGATAAATTGGGGGAAAATTGCTGGCGGGGCACTAGGAAGTTTTCATCACTGATAAGATGGGATTTCTTGAAGAAAGCAGTCTCCCCATTGATATGTCTACCTGACCCCTGAAACTATTTAGCCCTCTTGCAATCTTGAGAGAATCAGTTTGAGGACAAATTGAGAAGCACAGTGTGATAGGATGACAGATGGAAAGAATCTGAGCCTATGATGACCACGTGGAGTAATGAGGTCACTGACTCTGGAGCAACTCTGCTTCTGGAGTTTTTATGAAACAAAAACATAAGTTCCTTATGGTTTAGACAGTTAAGTTTATTTATTTATTTATTTTTTGTTACTCGAAGACAAAACCACCCTAAAAATATGTCATTTTTACCATCAACTGGTGAACACTAGAGTCCTCATTGGTTGGAACTTGGAGCTCAATGGTCAAAGAATAAAAATGCATTTTTCTTATCCTCTCCCCTGTTAAAAAGTTTGAAGAAGCAGCAACTATGATAAGTAAGGATCTAGTATTGATTTAATAACAACAAAAAAGCCATAACTGTTGCAAATCTCATAAACCATGCAGAGATATTACAGATCTGTGCAGCTCAAAAATTATTTATGAGGATGAACATTGTAGAATATTTCCACTCTAAAAAATGAGGTAACCTTGTAATTGGTTATGTAGATTTTTTTAAATTGATTTTTTTTTTTTTTTAGTCATGAGCAAAAACAGTATATTCCAATTTATGTGTGAAATCCATGGTAAGATTCTGGTATTAATAGCCAAATCAATAAAATACAGGTAAAGCACCCACAGCTGTGTCAGTATCTTTAAAACAGAGAATGCCTATTCAGATTTAGGCCATATTCCACCCACAGTGGTAAGTTGTGTGTCTACACAAGTTTGTTAGAATTTCAGGATCCTACAAGATTAGCTACAGTATTATGGAAGCAAATTATATGATTAGCTCAGGATAAATTATTATTAGACATGTTAATATTTGTTTTTAAATTTTTATTAAGGAGTTGAATTATTGTACAATCATAAATGCATATAAAGTAACAATATAATGTGTGTTTGTTCATATACTAGAATTACCCTCACATTGCCCACACCCCAGTCTCTTGATTCTTCTATAAGACCTGTTAATATTTGTTAACATCTCATCTCTGTCTCAACATAGCAGCTCTTTCAAGCCCCTCCCTCTACTCTACTATTATGGTTTGAATGTGCAGTGTTCCTCAATAGTTCATGTGTGACAATGCAGGAAGACTGAGGTGAATTGATTGGATTATCGGAACATTAATCCAACCAATGAGTTAATCCCCTGATATGGATTGACTGGCAACTAAGGCAGGTAGGGTGTGGCTGGAGAAGGTGTGTCATTGGGGGAGTGCCTTTGAGGTTATATTTTGTACTTGGCATGAAGTCTCTCTCTGCTTCATGGAGCCGTGTCTTGACTTGCTTTCCTCTGCCACACTCTTCCGCCATGATGTTCAGCCTCACCTCGATCCCTGAGGAATGGATCTGGCCTTCTGTGGACTAAGACCTCCACAACTGTGAGCCCCCAAATAAACTTTTCCTCTGTTAAAATTGTTCTTGTAGGTCCTTGGGTCACAGCAATGATAAAGCTGACTAAAACACCTACATACATGTTTTGGACTTTGTCAATGGGTCATGATAAGCACTTGCCTAAAATCACAAACTCAACTTTTAGTTACACTGAGTTTTCTAAAGATTTTGGAGGCAGGTGTACACAACCCTGCTCTGATACTCTAATTTCAGAGCAATCTTTGCTTGTAGAAATCTCCACAGGACTCTTAAACAGAGTCCCAAAGTCACAGAGAAGAGGTTGTTTTAGAAAAATAAAGCAGCTGGATGGTTCTGATGGAAGAAAATATTTTTGAAACCCTGACTGACAAGTTGTTTTTTTTTTTTTTTTTTAAACAGGGAATTGAACCCAGGGCACTTAACCACTGAGTTACAGCCCTTTTTATTTTTTATTTTGAGACAGGATCTCACTAAGTTGCTTAGGGCCTTACTAAATTTTTGAGGCTGGCTTTGAATTTCCAGTCCTCCTGCCTCAGCCTCCTGAACCGCAGAGATTACAGGTGTGTGCCACTGTGCTTGGCTTTGACTGACAAGTTCTCCCAGTTGCAGCAAAGGAGTCTTCCTTAGTGATGTGCTCATTACGTTCTTGGCCATGAGCTGGCTCAGCCTTTCTTGATCTTACAGCTATCATCATTTCATTAATTTTTCTCTCCCTTTTCCCCACCATGTCTTTTTGCCCACCCACTTACCCTCATTTTATTTCTCGTAGGTTTGAGGTGGTGGAAATTTTTTATTACAAGGGTACAAAAGTGGACTTTCAGCTTTCCACAGGCACAGGGCCCATTTCCATTGAAAAGCCATCAGTTGGAGGTAGTGACACATGACATGTCTTATTCTCTTAAGGTCAAGAAACATTCAGAGGGGGGCTAAACCTATTTGGGGTTAATTTCATGCTTCACATTCATCCTGGGGTGATTCAATATGGTGGAAGAAGGCCAATGCGATGGGAAGAGAGTGGAATTTACAGTCAAGGCAGCCTGAGCTCACCTGTGTCTTTATTACTCATCAAGTGTGTGACTTAACTAGAAGTTCTTCAAGGAAAGATAAACCTTGGTTTCTTCACTTGCCAAATGGGGTATTAATACAGGCATTGTGAGGATTAAGTGAGGGAAGAAGTGGGAAGCAGGACAGCACCCACTCACTCTGCAAACATTGATTGAGTACTGCTCTGTTCCAGGTGTGTGAGGGCAGGGAGCTGAAAATCCAACATGGCACAGTGCCTGACCCTGAGGAGTTTCCAATCCACTGGGGGAAGGCAGATGTGTCCATCAATGGTTCTAGAACAGACAAAATCCATCGTAGTGTGTTTTGCCAGAGTGCAAAGAATTACCATTGGGGCTATATGACTGGGTTAAATGAGGAAACGGAAGTTGTGATAGCAGACGTAACCAGAGGATTTATCAGGAATCCTACAATGAAGGGCTTGGGTACTAAAGATGTGAAATCTGAACTTACCCAGGTCGCTTAGTCACCTAGCCTGTAAGTGGTGTGTATCCACCACTAGGGTGGAATTCAGGTTACCTATATCCAAGGCCAGGATATTCTCCCTGGCAGCTCAGTGTCTCCTTCTGTATGTGGCCATAACACGTGGACTTGACCTCTGTGCCTGCAAGAGTTGTATATAATTGAGCAGTTCAGATTAGAGAATGTGGACAGTGTAATCTAAATTCTTTTCTGGAGGAGGGGAGGCACAAGAGGACTCACTGAGGTTGGCTGAGGGGTCAATGATTTGCCCAAGCAAAGTGCAAGTTGAATAAGAATGGGAAAAGAAGGATTTTGGATTTCCAGGTTTTGCAGATTTTTAAATATTTGCATATATGTAATATGAATAAACTCCAAATCTAAATTCTCTTATGATTCACATACATCTCATGCACATAGCCTAAAGGTAATTTCATACAATATTTTTAGTGCACCTGCATTTTGACTGTGATTCATGATGTGGAATTTTTCCACTTATGATCACATGTCAGTACTCCAAAAGTTTTCAATTTGGAAGCATTTCCGATTATGAATTTTCAGGTTACCTAAGCTCACCCAGTCGTGAGTCTATAGCTTCTAAAGCAGACAGTCTGAGTGTAGGTGCCAATAAAGACTGGGAGGAGGTGTGAGCCCATCCACAAGTGGGTGAAGGCTAGGGGAACAGAGGATGATGCCTGTGGGTCAAACAACAGCTAAACACAAACACAGAGGAGGAAGATTGGAATTAAGACTGCAAACTGCGAACGACCCTCTAGGACCCTTTTCATAACCAGGGCTTGGAGGCTCATAGTCATTTGTTATTTTTTAGTGCTGGCTACAGCGGATGCACATGGGTTAGTTACTTTAGCTCCATGTGCAGCGTTGGTGCAAAGAGCAAGTCATCAAGGGGCCCATCCGGTGTAACTGAAACCATTTTTGCAGTGTAACACTTCCATACCTTTTGCAGGAGCTGTCTCCTTCCTTCCTGGCATATCTTTACATGGTCTCTTCCTTCTCTCTTACCACACACCACAGGGAGGCGGGCATTCGAACATCTACATTATAAACATCCTCATGAGGATAACCTAGACTTTTAAATTAATAGGAATAGCCATTTCTCGAAATTCATCTGCTTAAGGGCATTGTACTTTCTTGATGTCCTCAAGAATATCATTGTCATTAAAAAAAACAGACTAGATAGGATTTGCATTTAGGAAAGTCAGATAGCTGAAGGAGAAAAAGAAAAAGACCCAGGAAGATCTCACCAGCTGCTTCCCAGGCTCCATGGTAAGTCCAATAATCAATTTTGGGCAGTACCATCTTGGTAAACCTGTTTCCGTTTGCTGAGCTGGGTTAATTTCCAGTCAAGTTGTTTGGGTATTAGAACACATTGTGCTGACTCTGGCAGTTCTGGCTGGCTTTGGTAGAGGGATTAGGGTTGGTATGTGTCACTGAGCATAACCAGTTCTTTGTTCATTTAGTCCCTCTTTGTCCGAACTAGAAAGGCACACTTCTTTAAGATCACTTTTAAGTGTCAATTTGTAATCTTGATTTTGACCTGAAAAAGCTAAAGTACACCTGTTTGGTTCTCACCGAATTCTAGCTGGTGCTGTGAAAAGATCAAGCAACCCCTGCGCTGAGCTGTTTGCAGGCCAGCTGGGGCTGTATTCAAGACTTACTTTTGAGTTGATGCCAGTTCCCGAATTCCAAATCCATGTCTTTTGGGGAAATCGAATGTCCCAGTTTACAATGGCACTGGTGCATTTCAAGCAGTTTCAGAGCCAAGAAAGTCAGGGCTTTTTCTAAAATAGTTTGTAGATTTAACAGCATACAATATGTAGTGGTGCTAGAACATTTTTTTAAATAAAAATATGTAGGTGGCTGTGCCTTTATATGAGGCAAAGTTGCAAAAGTCATTTTTTTCCCAGCTTGTTAGAGACTCAAGTTCCTTTAGACTCCTCAGAGGACTTTGAGTCAGCACAAAAGTACTGCCTGTCATCTACTAAGTCATCTGCTGAAACCACCAGGGACTCCAACATTTCAAACATCACAAGGAAAGGGTACAGACGCCCTCGTTTCTTGCTCCTGGAAATGGGACTTTCCAAAGTGAGATGGGATAATACTAGAACTGAGACTCTTGCTTATCATCTTGCTGCTGTCGCCGCCTGCCGCTTTTCTGTATTCATCTCTTTGGTGCGATGGGGAAGAAAGGATCAAATAGTCACTTACATACTTCCTAGGAGGTCTGAATCTTTTCAGAAGGGCTATGTCTTCCACCCACTATTTATACTTAATGATTTTCATTCTTGATTGACTAATACTCTTTACCTTCTCCTGTCTCATAAAAATCATTTCCATGATCTGGAAATGTTCTTATACACTTGGGTCAGATAAAAAACCAATAGAATGCAAATGACGGCAGAGGACTTTTTATTTGTTGAAGAATCCCAAGCTCTTAGAATAGTGCCAGACATGAAAGAGAGTATTTGAAAATTTGTTGAATGAATTAAAGAATGAAGCAGTAATGATGCAAGTGTGTTGATCATGAATAAGTAGGTCTAGACAGTACAAGGAGCTATTAGAAAAGTAAACTTTTCATGTGTTCTTTGCTCATGGTCTGAAGAGGTTTGAAGAATGGGGTAGAGGTGGAATAATGGACTGCAGAGAGTTTGAGGAATCTTGGAACTATCAGAGAGTAACATCCAAGGAGTGGGAAAGATTTAAAAAAAATAAACAAATAGTATATACCCCAAATCACTGAAAGCATGCACTTGGATGGACACTGGTACATAAATGTTCATAGTAGCATTATTTACAAGAACCAGAAGATGGAAGCAAGCCAAGTGTCCATCAACAGATTAATGAATAAAAAAAGTATGCAATGTAGAGTACTGTGATATATTCAGACTTTAAGAGGAATAAAATTCTGGTACATTCTACAAGATGCATGAACCTTGAAAACATTATGCTTAGTAAGCCAGCCAGGCACAAATTAAACCAGACGCAAAAGGACAGATACTGTGTGATTCTACTTACAGGAAGCAAATAGACTAGACAAAGTCGTAGAAACAGTAAGCAAATGGAGTTTATCAAGGCTGCCGAAAAGGGAAAGGGCAATTACTGTTTAATGAATAAGAATTTCTGTTTGAGATGATGAAAATGTTCTGGAAATGGATAGTAGTGATAATTGTACAACATTGTAAATGTATTCCACAACACCGAAATGTACACTTTGAAATGGTTAAAATGGTAAATTTTCTGTCGTGTATATTTTGCTATGGTTTTTAAAAAATAAACAACAACAAAACTGACATTTTGATATGTCCAGAAAACAAAGGAAGCTTACATCTTTTTTTTTTCTCTGATTCTTTGATTCTGTCATGGCACAAAAGACTTTGGCCTCCGACGAACTTGGCTCAAACCCAAGCCCCATCACTCACTAGTGGTGTGGCTTTGATCAAGCTGGTTCACCTCTCAAAGCCCCAGCCTTTCCACCGGTAAATGGAGACCAGAGTAATAATTACTGTGCTGTGAGTATAAGCATTATTGTGTACATAAAGTACTTAGGACAATGTCTGGCACTGAACAGTTAATTCATTATCTCTTCTGCTCTCTTCCCCATCCTAATACCCTAGCACTTTCCCCATCACTCTCTTCTACATTTTCCATTTACTGAAAAGCTGGGTCCTCTGATCTAGGACCTACATCTGTGATAGAAGTTGTTCTCCCTGTCTGGGCTCAGGGAACAGTTCCCATAGTGAACCCAGTTCTGATCCAGGTGTGTGTTTGAAGATGATTGAATTTGGATATGATTTAGTTTTTTGAATTAGATATGATCTTGTTTATTTTGTTGATTTAGATATTGTCAATTGACTTGTTACAATTAAATGTGACAATTTTACTCAGAATCCTTCCCAACATTCTGCCTTCACATTTTATCTCCCTATAACTTCCCATTATGCAATGTTGGATTATATTAAGAGATAATATTTACATTTTTATAACAATTTAAACACGTAGGCTCAAGGAATCTTTTGCTCAGCCTTCAGAGTGACTGAGACTACAGGCCTGAGTCACCATGCCTGGCAGACCTTGTATATCTGAAAATGAGTATATGTCCTCCCTCTCCTTTTTGATGAATGGTTTGATGGAGTACAGAAGTCTAGGTTAAGCTAATCTTAAACATTAATATTTAATATCTTAAATATGAAAGCCATTATTCCATCATCTTCTAGTGTCTGATGGTGGTATTCAGAAGTCCAGTGACATTCTGTTACTTTATCTGTTCTTTGTCCTTAGTTTTCTGAAGTGTTGTAATGTTACATCTTGGGGTCCTTATTGTGTTGCATAGTAAATAGGCTCTTTTAGTTTGGAAACTCACATCTTTCACTTCCAGTAAGTTCTCATATTATTTCTGTGGTGATAATCTTTAACTCTTTCTGGAAGTCTCTCTTTGAGAGTTGGGCCTCCTGCCCAATCTTCTAGTTGTCATGTTTTCTTTCCTGTATTTTCTCCCTCTTGGTCTTTTGTTCTAGATTTTGAAATTAAAAAAAAATCTTTGAGGTTTCCTGCTGACCTTTTAATTTTTGGTTATAGTATTTTTGACTTCCAAGAGTTTTCTTTATTTTCAAATGTTGCTGTTTATAGCCTCTTGTTCTTTTTTAATACAAGCAGTATTTTATCTTAAAGCTATGAATTATAGAGCTTTTTTGACATTTCTTTCTGATTTCTCTGTTGACCATAAATTCTTTTGAACTACTTTGTATTCAATTTAGTATATTTTTCATGTTGCACAACTTTAAGAAATGTTTACTGATATGTTGGCTGTTCACACTTAAGAGTGAGGGACTATGGCTAGAGTAGTGGCTCAGCGATTGAGGCACTTGCCTGGCATGTGCAGCAACACAAGTTCATACCCCAGCATCACATACATAATGAAGTGTTAGAGCAACGAAGTTCATATGAAAAAGTAAATAATAAAAAAAGAGAAACTCCAATCCTCAAAAAAGTAAGGATGAACGCACCATATGATCCAGCTATTCCTCTACTGGATATTTTTCCAGGGGACTTAGAATCAGCACATTACAACGACACAGCAAAATCTACATTCGTAGCAGCTCAATTTACAATAGCTAAATCATGGAAACAACCCAGATGCCCCTCACTGGATGAATGGATCCAAAAGCTGTGGTACATATATAACATGGAGTTCTAATCAGCAACTCAGCAATTAGAAACAATGACATTGCAGCCTTTGAAGGTAAATGGATGGCTATGGAAGAAATCAGGCTGAATGAAGTTAGCCTAACCCAGAGGGTCAAGGGTTGAATGTCTTCACTCATCTGTGATGGCTGGAGCTAGACCATGGCCAGTGTGAAAGGTGGTCAACTCTCATGTATTAAACCCAGAAAAGGTGTAGTGACACACAACCTAGGGCATTCATAGAGATGTAATGGGAAGGAGTGGGGAGGGGTAACGGTGGGAAATTAGGGGGGCTCTAAGGGGTCAATCTAATTTTCAGAATATATACATAACATTGTTTCGTCGGAAGCATTTTTGATTGTACAACTACTAAATTTCTTAAAAAAAAAAAAAGAGGGTAAAAGTATGTTTGCATGAGCAGGGCCTTTTGACTGGTAGCTTTTTCTACATGTGGTTCAATTCAGGACCTGTCGATTTTAGAGGAGATGAAGTGTCAATGCTGAAAATCAGTTTGTTTGTTTTGGTTGTAGCAAAACTTCTGTAGTGACTGAGTGAAAAATGCAGGCTATAAAATATGTGTAATATATTTTAAAAATAAAGTCAAAAGCCTCCTCACTGTAAAATTATTATTTCTATAAATATTTTAAATTACAAGACAAAGGATATGTTAATAAGATAAGCCAGGGGGTAAAGCTCTTTAAAAATAAGACTTAAAGGTTATCTTGTCAAAAAATATTATCCTGTTTAAGGAAACTATAAGTAAATAGTTTTTGCAAACATTTTTGGCTTTTAATTTTCTACTTATTTTAATACATGTGACTCACAGATGTTTTGCTTTGACTATTTGGCCAAATTAGAAAGTGAAGTACAAAGCCCTATGACCCAAGGGATCAAGGTCCCTATAGCAAATATCTCTGACGTGAACTGGGGGAACTCGAGGACCCCGTGACTAGGAGGCAGATGACATGATAAAAGACAGTAAACAGGTTGCAAACATCTTTGGATAAAAATAACATTTTTATTTTATTGAGGCTCTCAGAATAATTGCTTATAGTATGTTTCATGACGTAATGAAAATGGCTGTTTATTTAAGGTTACTGTATATTTTTACCATTTTAAAAAAGTGTTCTTGTAATCCTGATTTTTAAAGAGTTTTTATTTAAATTTGGTTACTGAATTTTACAGAATGCCTTATGGTCTTTTTTTATTGTAAGTTTTATCTTACTTGATCTGTTGTTATGCTATGTTAGATTACTTGCTATTCAATTTTTTCTAGCATAGCTTGAGAAATATGACTTGGTCGTGGTGGGTTATGCCCTTTATGATATCTTTGGATTTGATTTTCTAGCATTTTGTTTGGGATTTTCTCATTTGCATTTATAAATGACAATGATCTGCAGGCAGGTGTGTGTGTGATTGTGCACGCATGTGTGCAAGCTCTTGCTGTCAGGTGTGGAATAGGATGATTCTGTCTGCAAGCAGAGACTCATACATGGATAAAAACTGATGAAATGAAGGTGCAGCAGATATTCCACACTGATAGAAGTTCCAGTACCTCTTCACTGATAAAAAAAAGTAGCAAATCCGCAAGCATATAAAAATCTGAACAGCACTATCAACCAACTTGGACTCATTGCCCTTTGTGGAACACTCAACAACAACAGAATACACCTTTAAAGTTGTATGTGTGGCATTTATTCAAGACTACACTCTTATATTCACATCTTCATTTGTTCTGTCAGTTTTGTCTTTAAGTATTTCAAGTTTTTGATGTTGAATAAGTTCTCTTTTTTAACTACTGCTACTCTCTAGAAAGATGATTGATATTTGTATGTTGCGTTTGTGTTTTGCAACAGCTAAATACAATTATTAATTTTCAAGGGTTTTAAAAATACATTTCATAGGTTTTTCTACACAGATGTTCCTGTCATTTGTGTTAGTTTTCCATCACCATAGAAAACATCGGAGACACTTACCTTATAAAGAAAAAAGGTTTATTTTGGCTTATAGTTTTGGAGGTTCCTGTCCAAGATCAGATGGAGCCATTACTTTGGAGCTCTGGTACATGTGCGTGTTGGCCATGCTGAGGAGCTCACGGTGGTGAAAACTGCTGTCCTCATGGGTAGAACGCAAAGAGGAAAGGACTGGTCCAGGAATTCCCTTCAAGGGCTCACCTTCAATGACCTGAGGACCCCCACTAAACCCCACTTCTGAAATGTTCCACCACCTTCCCCCACCTCTGGGGACCACACCTTTAACCATACGGTCCTTTGGGGAATACTTACACAAACCATAGCATTGTCTGAGAAAATGTTGACTTCTTACTTTTCAATTTGGATGCATTTTATTTCTTTTTTTCTTGTTTTTTTTCTTTTTCTTTTTTTTTTTTGCACTGGCAAGAATCCACAATAAAATACAAAAGTGGTAAGAGAAAACATCACTGTCTTTTCCCCTGATCTTTGAGGGGAAAGTATCATTTCATTATTAAATGTGATTTTGGTGGTAAACATTTTGAAATTCTTTTTTGAGGTTGAGGAAGTTCCCATTTATTTCCAGTTTGCTGAAAGTTGTTATCAGGAATACATGTTTTGTTTCGCCAAAAGCTATTTCTGTATCTATTGAAATGATCACATGATTTTCCTTTGTAATCCACTAATATTATGTTATGTTGATTGATTTTTAAGTGTTCATGATATATCATCCTTTTATGTCTTATTGGATTTGTTTTGCTAATATTTTTGTAAAGAATTTTTTCTTGTATGATCATAAGGGATTTTTATCTGTTTTTTTTTAATAATGCTTTATCTAGTTTTAATATCAGATTAGCGTTGGCCTCTTGAAATGAGTTTGGAGAGTTTCTATCCTCTTCAATTTTCTGGATGAGATTGGGTAGAAAAGTAGTCTGATTTCTGTTTTAAATATTTGGTAGGATTTATCAGCAAAGCCATTTGGAGGACCTTGAATGCTGAGTTCAAGAACTTGGATTTTTCTTGAAAACCTGCAGTGGTTTCCATGCTGAGAAGATGATGTCTGACAGCTGTGGACAGTGAGGGCCTAAATATAAGTACCGAGGAAAACCTAATATTCTGTTTTCCAAAGTTCCTGATGATAAAGCTCTTGTTTAATTTTTTCAAAGGCTTGGGGGAATTTCCCATGGAGAGGAGAAAGTGACCCTGTTTGATGAGAACTGCAGTCTGCAAGAAGTTTTTTCCTTTATGAAAAGGCTATGAGGAGGCTGTAACGATCACTACTGAAAAATGACTCCTGGTGCCTGGGGTTTCTAATTCAGCTAAATAAATCCAGTCTAGCTTGACACTTGCTTTATGAAGTGCCAGGACTGGAGTTAGATTGAAGCATTTTTAAGTGACTGACATTGTTGTAAGACTACTTTGGATTTTCTTTTCCTTACATGTTTAAAGAGTCATAAAAGAAGCAAATTTGAAGGAGTTATTTATAACACAACTCTGTAAAGTTGCTGGCTCTCCACAACCCTGGGGATCTGTCATTTTGAACAAGCATGATCTCCCATTCTGGGCATCACATCCGACGCATTTCCTTCTGCACTGTTTATTATTTTTAAAGAACAATATTGCAATTTGATCTGTCCGGTTGCAGTGACCACTCTCATTGAGTTGCACTTTATTGCATCAGCTCTCAGCACAGCATAGGGCAGGACCCAGCAAAAAGCTTTGTAACTCGAACTGGAAAAATAATGATATGACTTTAAGACTGAAGCCACTATATTTTATAAACCCTTCATATCTCATGAAAATACTTCCTAAAATATAAGTTTTATGAGAGTGTCTTTTGGCATTTCCATTGCAACTCAAGCAATGCCTAGCAGTCAAGCACACGCATGTTTCTAATATAATAAAGTGTTGTTAGGAGGAAGTCACGTCAATATCGTTGAAGATTTAATGGATTAGGGAATGGCTTCACTGGCATTAGTGTGAATGACTTGGCATTGTCACTATGGGTAGCATTATTTTAGCCACAGAACACCCTGCACAGTGATCTTCATTGTAAACCAAAAGTCCATGATGTCAAACTTCAGTAAAATTTCTATCTGGGAAGTGAACCTGCAAAATGTACACATGGTAAATGTCTTTTATTCAAACAGCCCTGTGGGGGACAAGAAGCTCACATTTGGATAGTGCACATCTGTTTTCCCCTCTGGTCTCCATAACAACTGTGTGGAGTGAGTAAGTCAAATTTTATCATTGGCTCATTTTATAGATGAAGAAATGAAGGTTTAGAGATGGAAGAGAATTTACCAGGATTATAAAACAACTAAGTGGCAACTGAGGTCAGAAGAGAAAGCTTTTAGTTCTAGTTCTCATGCTTTTTCCATTACGGCACATTGCCTCTCTAGAGTGAAAACACAGATATGGTGATTAAATGATCCCTGGTTTGCAGGATCAAAATACACGTACCTGGTTCATAACACGGGTCAAGTCAATATTACACTCCTGGAGCTGGAGATTTTGTCAATAAACTTCCAAATGCTACAATTCTTTTATATATAACTGTGAAGGAGCAAAGCAAATATTTGTTTTCAAATAAAATTATAATTCCATCATTGGCTCTGTTTTGATGGCATCTCAGAAAACTTACATATAGGAATTTAGGGAGAAGGAAACAGTAATTATAGGGTGAATTTATTTAAATATATGCATCAGAGAATAACCTGAGATATGTATGATTGTTTTTTGAGATGGGGTCTTGCTTTCTTGTCCAGGTGGGCTTCAAACTTGAAATTCTCTTGTTTTAGCCTACTGAGTATCTGGGATTACAGGTATGTGTGTGTCACTGCACCAAGCTGAAATATAATTTTTAGTATTCATAGATAGATGCCAGGAGATACAGGGATACCTGAAATTAAATGTAAACTTTTAAATCTTTTTATTGAGAAATTTATTTGTTGAACAATCATACAAATTTTTAACAAAATATAATGTATATAGATTCCGAAGATTAGATTTACCCCCAAGAGTGCCCCCAGTTACACATCCTTATCCCTCCCTTCCCCTTCCGACAACATCTCTAAAAAAAAGTATTAGGTTGTATAACATTACACGATATCTGGATTTAACACATGATAATAGACCACCTTTCTGAATGGCCAAGGTCTAGCTCCAACCTCCACAGATGAGTGGAGACATTCGACCCTTGGATCTCTGGGTTAAGCTGATTTTACTATGCATAATTTCTTCCATAGCCATCCATTTACCTTCAAAGGCTGCAATATCATTGTTTCTAATTGCTGCGTAAAATTCCATGGTATATATGTACCACAGTTTTTGGATCCATTCATCCAGTGAGGGACATTTGGATTGTTTCCATAGTCTAGCAATAGTAAATTGAGCTGCTATGAACATAGATATTGCCGTGTCACTATAATGTGCTGACTCTAAATCCCCTGGAAAGATACCTAGGAGAGGAATAGCAGGATCATATGGTGGGCTCATCCCTAGTTTTTTGAGGATTCTCCACACTGCTTTCCAGAGGGGCTGTACCAGTCTGCAGCTCCACCAACAGTGTGTTAGTGTACCTATCTTTCCACATCCCCTCCAGCATCTATTATTGTTTATTTTCTTCATTTTTGCCATTCTGACTGGCGTGAGGTGATATCTTAATGTAGTTTTCATTTGCATTTCTCTGATTACTAGTGATTTAGAGCACTTTCTCATGTATTCATTGGCTTGATCAATGTCTTTTGTTGAGAAGTTTCTATTTAGCTCTTTGGCCCATTTATTGATTGGGTTGTTTGTGTTTTTGTAGACAAATGTAAACTTTTGTGAGTTTAGTTGTCCCTTGGTATTTACTGGGGATTGGTTCTAGGACCCTTATGGATCCAAACTCCACAGATGATCAAGTTCCTTATATAAGATGGTATAGTACCTGCCCGTACCGTATACACATTCTTCTATACAATTTAAATCCTCTCTAGATTACAAGTTATACATCTCAAATCTAAAAACTCCAAATCCAAAATGCTCCAAAATTAGAGACTTTCTGGATGCTGACTGATGTGACACCAGAACTGGAAAATGTCATACCATGGAACTTTGTTTCATGCACAAAATTATTAAAAGAATTATGTAAAATTACCCTTAAGCCTTGTGCCTAAGGTGTACACAAAGCATATAATGAATTTCATGTTTAGACTCGGGTCCCAATCCCAACATACATTATTATGTATTAACAGACATTTGAAACCTCAAGCGCTTCTGGTTCCAGGCATTTCAGATAAGGAGTAGTTAACCTCTACTTATAATACCTAATACAACATAAATGTTATGCTAATAGTAGTTATACCATATTGTTTAGGGAATAATGACAAAAAAAGAAGTCTATGCATGTTAAGTACAAACACAATTTTTTTTTAATATTTTTGTTTTGATCATGAGTGATTGAATTCATGGATGTGGTACCACAGATACAGAGGGTTAACTGTACATATATCTATATTTTTTTCTTTTTTATAAGAATCCATTGGTTTTATCAAAATTTTAAAAAGGGGTTTATTTCTTGAGGAGCCATTGTTCCATGGACACAAAACCAATTTGTTCTGACCCCTGCAAAAGTAGCCCTCAAAGATTTTTCCATTTCTTTGTCTCTCAGAGAGTTTTTCCATCTGCCACATTTATTTGGTGTCCATCGTACAGAGTTTGCTTTGCTCCTTAACGGTTATGTAATTAGGACTTTATCTTAATTATCTCTGTTTCAAACTACTCAGAACCCTGCTACGCATGTAACAAGTGCTTAATAAATCATGGATTAATGAATGTTGACTTTCAGCACTCAGATAACTAGGGTTAAAAAGCACATGAAGGATAAGGGACCAAGCCCTTTGGCAACCATTCTTGATTAAGGTACTTAGTTAGCAAATCATTTCTAAACATAAAAAATGTAGTAACAGCATGATTATCAAGTTGTAGAATAACTTTCAAATTAGTGCCAGGGCTCGGTGTGCGGCTAGGTGGTAGAGTATTTGCCTCACTTCCATGAGGTCCTGGGTTCAATCCCTAGCAATACAAAACAAATAAATAGCTCCACAAGTAACCTGGAAGGGTGTCATCCATTACTGTAATTCCCTTGACTGATTATGTTTATTTCAAAGATGATGCCATCAGCTCTAGCTACATTCTCTATGAGTAACTCATTAGGACAAACAGGGAGGGTCTAAATGTGGTATTAACCAGCATGACAAATTATTATGTTCTCTGCAGGAAAATTCAATGACTTTTTTTTTCTGCTTCAGAATAATAGGTTTACCCTCAAGGAAATAGGATTTATTATAACAATATGATTACAAAATCATGGCTTTGCGCTTCTTGCACATAAACTCACAAAAGGACCTCCAACTTGCGTGGGACATAGGAGATCACTGGAATAGGCAAATAACCTCTCACAGGAACTTTTTTTGAGAGACAATGTTCTATTGGAGGCATGAATTCTATTGTGATTTTTTCTTTTTTTTTCCTTCTTTACAAAATAGCCAATGTCTTGAATTCATGAGATCAACTTAGTTTAACAATCAGTATTTGAGGACTCAGAGAAGACGATATTATAGCTTTCAAAGTCAAATGGATGGAGATGGACAGAATTATGCTTAGTGAAGTCTCCCAAGCTCAGAGACTTAAGGGCCGAATGGTTTCTCTCATCTGTTGATACTAGAATTTATGTTGAAGCAGTAGGACAGACGGCTGACCTAACAAAGCCTCAAATTGAATGACTTTCAGAACAACAGGGGTGAAAGCTCCCTAGGGAACTTGAAGGTGGAGGGAAGGGGATGGGGAGGGGGGAGGGTATACGAAGAACTCATAGGAGTCTGGTGATGGGGAAGATGGGGGAACCATTCCAGAAGCCGATGCTATTCCTACACTAGATACCCATTTAACACATGAGTTCTTCTGGGGG